>PVJH01001137.1:0-231739 GCA_004026705.1 Nesogale talazaci | reverse complement strand
CCCTTGGTACAAGCTCCTCTTTAAAAAAAAGAACACAAAAAAACTCCCTTTTCCCATCCTGCCTTTTATTTAATGAATCATTTTATTGGGGGGCCCCTACAACTCCCATCACAATCCCTAACAACATCAGTTGTATGCAGGCCACTTTTACACACCCATTGCCATCATCACTCTCAAAACATTCTCCCTCCCTCCAGGCCCCCATTATCAGCTCCCTATATTACCCTTCCTCTCCTCCTTCCCCTTGAACCCTTAGTAATTTACGAATTATTTTTTCATCTTGTATACTGTACAATGTGTCCCAACACTCACTTCCCTGTTGCCTGTGCTCCAGAGAGGAGGCTACGTGTAGATCCCTGAAGTTGGTTCTCCCTTTCTATTCCTCCATCCCTCCAGCCTCCTGGTATTACCACTCCTATTACTAGTCTTGATGGATCATCTATCCTAAGTTTCCCATGTTTCCAACTTCACTGTACACTCCTGATCTAGCTGGATTTATGTGGTAGAATTGGGGTCATGATAGTGGGTGGGAGGCAGCATGGGAACTAGAGGAAGGTTGCATATTTCATAGCTCCTACCTTCTATCTTAACTGACTCATCTCCTCCTTGTCACTGCTCTGCAAAAGGATGTCACCTCACCTATTGATGGGCTTTGGGTCCCCAATCTGTACTCCCCCTCATTAATAATAATACAATCTTAGTTCATTGATGCCTAACACCAGATCCCTTCACCACCTCATGATCACACAGGCTGCTGTGCTTCTTCCGTGTGGGCTTTATTGCTTCTGAGCTGAATGGCCGCTTGTTTACTCAAGCCTTTAAGTCCCCAGATGCTATATCTTTTGGTAGCCGGGCACCATCAGCTTTCTTCACCACATTTGCTTATGCACACATTTGTCCTCAGGGATCATATCAGGATAGTGAGCATGCAAAGTTGTGCTTTTGAGTTCTTGAAGCCTGATATCTCATCCCTTTGACACCTCATGATTCCACATGCTAGTGTGCTTCTTCCATGTGGGCTTTGTTGCTTCTGAGCTAAATGGTTGCTTATTTACTTTCAAGCCTTTAAGTCCCCAGACGCTCCATCTTTTGATAGCTGGGCACCATCAGCTTCTTCACCACCTTTGCTTATGCACACATTTGTCTTCAGTGATCATATAGGAAAGGTGAGCATCTTGGAATGCCAATTTAATAGAACAAAGTGTTCTTCAACCGAGAAGATACTTGAGTGGAGGTCCAATGCCCATCTGTTGTCCTTCTACTAACCCTATAAGTATACACATTAATCTCTTACCCCATCCTCACTTATAAATATATGCCCCTATGTACATACCTGTATTTGAACCTCTATAAATGTTCATTATCCCCCAGTTCCTTCCTCTATTTCCATTTGCTTACTTCTTGTCCCCCTATCATGCTCTCTCTCCATTTGGGTTTCAGTATTTTTTCTCTGTTACATTAGTCTTAATCAATCTCTATTGGCCTTCTCTCACTCACCTTGTCCCTGCATTTATATCACCGCATGGGGAAGAACTGTAGGAAATTATTCTAAGTGAAGTTAGCCAAGTGCAAAAGGACATGTACAATATGAATCTGCTGAGGTAAGCATAGTAATAATTTTAAAATTGGAAAGGGGCATCAGGAAAAACTACTCTACAGAGAAAACCCTGGGAGAAGGCCCAGGTAATATGGCAGGGGCCAGATCAAATCTAAGGCTGCATATGGTAGCCATCAAGGGGGGAGGGGAGGCAGATGGCGATGTGTAGAAAGGGAAGGGGGCACTAAACCATCAAAGGGGAGGGTATTGTTTATATCTCCACAGGGAAAGAGGGACTAAACTTAAACCTGGAGACCCAGCATGTGAATGCAGCATGACAGCATGGAGTGGAGAACCAATGGAGGGGCCTGAGAACACAACCCCTACCCCAACTATAGAGGCAGCCCCCTCTCTACCAGAGTAAGTTGCCTTGGAGGCCAGCACTGAAGCTGAAGCTTGGGGAGTGAGATAAGCCTGACCAGATCACATGAGAACAAATGAAAGGGGAGGAAGAGAGAATGACGTGCATCCTGGCCCACCGAGCCTTCAGGGCAATAATTCCACTCAAAACAGCTACTGCACAAAGAGAACTGCACGGCCAGCCCCATTAAGAAATATGGCTACCCTCACAGACCCAAGACCTATTGGGGCCAGGAGGAAGAAGCGGGGTCAAGATTATACCCTGTTAGACACAACCACACCAATGCAAAGCACTAAGAGTGTGCAACAGAGCGTAGAGTCACAGATGTAGTGACAAGGATATACTTTGGGACCAGGGTATTGGCACCTCATCCGACTCAACCAGAGGTCATTCTAGGAGGTCAACAACAGACCTTGAACTTTATACAGTTTCTTGTATTCCTATTAATTTTATTATTCTGTTACATATTGTATAGTACATTGAGGGGGTTTCTTGCTGTTATCATTGTTTTATTTGCTTAAGTTGCTCCATTTTAGGAGAACTTTCTTGTACATATTGCTACCTCTACAGGTCTTTGTCCAGATAGACTGAACAAAGAGGTTGGAGGAGAAAATGAGAAGTCTGATGGCTCCAAGGTAGGGGACATTGAAGAGGGGGAAGAGGGGGAAAGGTGGTGATGTCGACCAGCCAGGAAAAAGGGAATTGCTATTGGTATTCTCTACTTTTTATCTTATCTGTGAAAACTCTTAACTCTCCTTTTATTTTAATGAACTCCCCTTTTATTTTAGTGGAGAGGTTGGTGGGATGATGTTTTCTCGGTTACAGTTGTTTTTCTTCCACCTTTGGCACATGCATTTCTGTCCTCTCCTCTGCTTCATGGTTTCTGCTGATAGGTCTGAGCATATTCTTACCTGACGATCATTATTGCTACCTGCATTTCTTTTTCTAGTTGCTCTTAGGGTTTTGTTGTCCTTTTCCTCAAAGTGGGATATTTTGACTACTATATGCCTTGGTATATTCATAGTATCTTCTAATTTGTGTCTTCTCTGCTTACAGGATGATTGTCAGGTCCCCCTTTATTATATTGGGGAAGTTTTCTTCCAGAAATTTCCAAACTATTTTGGCTATTGATTATTTCGTTACATCTTACTCTAACCTCCTTATTAGTCTAATATTATTTCTCTTCATAGCATTATTCGTTGTTCTCAGATGTTCTTCAGCTTCTTTAAGGAACTTGCTTGGTAATTTTCCTCCTTTGTTGAAATCTGCTTGGATATCTTCAAGGTTTCTCCATGGGTTCTCCATTTCTTCCAGACTAGTGGTGTTGTCTTTTACCATATTCTTGGTTTCTCCTGCATCTACTAGAAGCTCTTGCATTTCCCTTCAGTACATGGAGTGTATTCTGCTATTTTGTTTTCCTCATATCCTGTATGTCTCTAAGCAATATTCTCAAGCTGTTGTGTGCATGGTTCAATGTCTGCTTCTCCTATATATGTCACTCAGTTCAGATCCACCCCAGACATTGCATTTTCTTTCTCCTGTTATCTTGTAGTGACTGCTGATGTGGGTTGTTGTCTGTGTGGCATTTTAGTGGAATTTGGTGCCATTTACTGATGAGTCCAGGAGCCCTGCGTTTTCTCTCTTAGAGGATAGTAAGAATAGACATAAGGACTACCTAGAGTCCGTTTCACTGCTCGTTATAGCTGTGTCTCTGTCTCACAGGGGTTTACATTCTCCCTCAGCAGTCATCATTTTCTTTTTGGAGGACAATCGGGGTGGCCTACTCAGGCAGTGCTTGTAGGGTGGTCATAGGCAGTGAGTGTTGTGCCATGCAGGTCATTCACTTGCAGCTTTGCCAAGAACTCAGGGGCATGGGATACAGGGATCAACTCAGGGGATCTGTGCTCAGGCTGGTCACTAACACCAGTTATGAAACTCAGTGCCAGGTCAGTTGCAAGCATAAAGGGAAGTACTGAGCAGGTCGATTTCCCAGAGGACAACGCAGCGGGCCGGTGCACACAGGTGCCAGTCACTGACAGCAGAGCCAGTTTGGGGTGACATTAGGTAGGCTAAATGTCCACAGGCAAATAAGCTTTCATGGGCTACAGTAAAGTCAGGAGTCACTCAGTGGACACTAAGCAGCACCAGGGTGGTCATAGGCAGAAGGGTTCACATTGGTCAGATCAACAACGTGTAGACATTTTGGCTTTCATGGGCCACAGCAGGAGAAGGAAGTACCCAGGTGACCCTGTGCTAGCTAGTTACAGGCACTGGTTGAAAGCTGCAGAGTCAGACTGGTCATGAGAAATAGAGTGGTACATGGTACTTGCAGGCTAATCATACTCAGGACAACTAGCATTGAAGGACTGCAGTGGGGGAGGGACCTCATCAGGGACCTCTGTCCAAGCTGTGCAGAGATCAGTAAGGCCAATTGCAAGAACAGAAATTCAGGGTTCATCTTGAGAAAGGGAGCCTTTCAGGAGACCTGTGTCAAGGTCATGTAGATATTGGTAAGGCTGACTGCATCCAGAGGGACAGACTTCCAGGTTCCATGACAGAGAGGGGATCCTCAAGAGGCCTGTGCCAAGGCCTTACAGTTGGCAGTGAGGCCAATCATTAGGCCCAGCATTCAGAGTTTGCAGTAAGAAAAGGAGCCTCTCAGGTTAACTGTTCCCAGGGTGTGAAGACTCTGGTCAGGCCAATTATAAGGTCTAGGATTCAGGGTCTACAATCGGGGAAGGGACTACTCAAAGGGTCCTTGATCAGGCCATGTAGACACCAGTCATGTCAATTGTGGGGTCCAATACTCAGTGTCCACAGCAGGAAAGGGAGCAGCTCAGAGGACCTATGTGCAGGCCAATCACAGGATCTAGTAATAGGTACTGGTTGTGCACAGCAATCCCATGTCAGTGATGAAGTCATTGGGATCACCACAGATGTGAGGGTGAGGAATGGGAGTTGCAGTGGAACATGATAGGCAGGGATCTCCAGAGCCAGCAACCACAGTCAGCATGTGCCACTTCACTGGGAAACAATAGGAACTCTGGTGCAGGGGAATTTCAGGGGGATGTGTCATGGTGAATGCAGTTGTGCTTATGCAGGGGAGATCACTAGAAGGATCCTAGGGTAATGAAAGACCAGGGCTAGATCAGAGTCCCCCAAATTGGTCCCCTCACCCACAAATCAGTAATTATTCACAGGGAGTTGGAGAATCTAGTCCCTTCAGGCAGGACTTCTTGGAATCCCTGCACTAGGTTTCTTTTCCAAATAGAAAAAATAATGATTGTAGAAGTTGCTATTAGTACCAATGGTAGAGGTTATGCTAGGAGAAGTAATATTAGAAGTTATTTTTGTTGTTAGTTCAGGGATTGTTTCTTCATGATAACATGTCCAAAGTAAGTAAAACAAAGTCTCACC
Organism: Nesogale talazaci; assembly: GCA_004026705.1. Taxonomy (NCBI): domain Eukaryota; kingdom Metazoa; phylum Chordata; class Mammalia; order Afrosoricida; family Tenrecidae; genus Nesogale; species Nesogale talazaci. The sequence goes on along the minus strand of PVJH01001137.1, from coordinate 226,364 downwards.
ATCCTCACTTCTAAAGCGCATACTGGCTGTACTACTTTCAAGACAGAATTGATTAGTGTTTGAATAGTCCAAGATATTCTCAATATTCTTTGACAACACCATAAATCCAAGGCATCATTCTTTTTTTAAGTAAAAATCATTTTATTGGGGCTCATACATCGTTTTTCCAATACATAAATAAACATACTGTGGCAAGCACCCTCGCAAGTCCGCTGACGTCATCATTCTCCAAACATCCTCCCTTTCCTGTGGTATCGGAATCGGTTCCTCCAACCCCTCCCTTGTCCCCATGCTCCAACCCCTCCCTTGTTCCCATGCTCTCCTTCCCCCATTAACCCTCAATACTTTATAAATTATTATTGTTCTATTGTATCTTACCCTGCCTGACATCTCCCTAAATCCACTACCCCGATGCCAGTCCTCCAGACAGGTCATATGTAGAACCTTGCCGTTGGTTCTGTCTCTCTACCCCACCTTCTCTCTACCCATCCAGTAATTCCAATCTAACCACCGGCCTGAGGGGGCTCATCCATCCTGATTTCCTCATATCTCCAGCTCCCCTTTCCACTAGTGTACTATCTCCAGTCCATCTGGATTTGCAAGGTAGAGTTGGGACCATGATGGTTGGGGAGGGAGACCTCAGGAACTAGAGGAAACTTGTATGCATCATCAATGCCTGGCTGCACCTTGACTACTCTGTCTCCTTCCCGTGTCTCCCCTGTAAAAGGGTGACCAATTACCCACCAATCGGCCTTAGGTCGCCACCCTGCTCCTTCCCTCACTCGAAATGAAGTGATTCCTGTTCTTTCATGCTCAATATCTGCTCCCTTTGGCCCCTCTTGATCACACTTGCTGGTCTGCTTCTTCCCTGTGAACTTTGCTGTCTCCATGCTGAATGGCGACTCGGTTATCTTCAAGTCTTTGAGACTCTAGACATTCATTCATTTGGTAGCTGGGCACCATCTTTTCTTCTACTCTGTGGCCTCATTCTTTGGTCTTCTTAATAGAAAGGTTTTTTTGGGGTTTTTTTGCCTGTATATGAAGCAATTCAAGTAGAATGTTCCTCCAAACCAAACCTCTTGGCATTCTATTGATTCCAAATTAGAATTTCCCTTGTGTTACAGAGCATAAATGTTCTATGAAGTTTTCTGGGGTGCTATCTCCATAGAAGAAACTTTCTGGATTTTTTCCCCATGTTTTTAAGTGAATTCAAACCATCAACTTTAAATTTGCAGTAGATTGCAAAATGGACCAGTAAAAATAGTGTATGCATTGTTTGCTAATGACTTACAACATGCTAGGCAGACAAATTAATGCTTTACTAATTAAAATAACCTGATATAATGGATGTTGTTATTATTGTCAATTTACAAATGCGAAATTTGTAGCTTAGAGAGATTAAATGATTCGCCTGAGGTTACACAGTCAGTGTCTCTCTGACATCAATATCTGCAATCTTAATTATAACAACATGTTGCTACTCAAATAAATTTGTGTAATGCTGTTTTTCAATTAAAATCAGAAGCAACTTCTAATAGTTGACTTGCAAACTTTAAAATTATAAATGTCCAATTTAGCAGTGTAAACATCAAGATACATATAATAGATTTTGTTGCTTAGAAAAATATTGTCTTTTTTTAGAAAAATAGGAGCAACCTGAAGGATTTTATCAAGGAACAAGCATACTTTTTTGTCATGTAAGTACTGCTAAAACAGAGCAAATGGGCCTACATTTTTTTAAAAAAAGTGAGACTATATGTTATTCATTATGAAGTGATCCTTAAGAAATACCAATAGAACACAATCCCATACCATTGAAATTGAGTTGACCTCAACTTATGGAGATCTCATGTGTTCCAGACTAGACACCATGAGGTTTTCATGTCTCTAATTCCTGTGTGTGGGGGGTGGACTAGTGAAGTGGCCATTCTTCTGAAGTGCCATCTACTCAGATACTCAAATTGTGCTAATGGTTAGACATTAAGTTAAGGTTTCATGCTCTCAGTAGATACTTGTCAGAAACTGATCATCACCAGTGATACCCCCCCCACACACACACCAAAAAAAGAAAGTGATCATCACACCTTTATCTCTACTTCGGCTTGCCAGGAAGTGCTCCCTAGTAAAGTTTCCCTTCATATGTAATCCTTACTGTGACTCTGACTCCTAACAAGTCCCTAAGGCAGGGAGAATGGATCCTGTGGGTCTCTGAGACTCTGTATCCTGCAGATGATCTGGTGATTTCAAATGGCTGACCAAGATTGGGTCAGCAACCCAAGGCATAGTGAGTAGCCAGTGAGGGACCAGGACGCCGACTGATGTGTACATTATTGTAGACATGGTTCAAATCTTCAAATCTTCACAGCATCATGCAAGGCATCAGAGCGTGAGAAACTGAAAGATAGGTCAATATTTTCTTACCTTGAGTCAGTTAACTACACTTATTTTAATTATATTCTCCTTACTATTCTAAAGGAGTACCTAGGTGCCAGATAAGTACTCAAATTCTAGCAGGGAGGTAGGTGGTTGAATCAAAGCCCTTCTGAAGATCTGCCTGTTTCTTAAAGATTAAAGCCTTGAAAGCCCCGTGAAGCAGTTCTTGGCACACAGAGTCATCATAGATCAAAATTGACTTGACTAGTGAATCATAGATCAAAATTGACTAGTGAATAGTAGCTACAATACTCTCTATACAGAATATCTCCAAATGGCAACTACTTTTTGATTACTGTTTCACATCTATTAGAAAATATTCTATTGAATTTTGTTCTAACCTCGATTCCATATTTTTGTTGTTCTTATTTCTTTTATCCCCCTTTCGCCCCTGCCCCTCCCCCATGGACCTCTGTTAATTAATAAATTATTAATACTTTGTCATATCTTACATAAGTTGATGTCTCCCCTCACTTATTCTCATTGTCCATCTCCGAGGAAAGAGGCTATATGCAGATCCTTTCAATCTGCTCTCCTTTTCTATTCCACCCTCGCTCCACTCTCCCATTTTCCTCTTCTCACCACTGGTGCTAAGGGGTTCTTCTGTCTTGGATTCCCTGTGTTTCCAACTCCCATCTGCACCGGTGTACATCCTCCGGTACTGTCAGATCAATATCCGCAGAGCTCCAGGAGTGAGCTACCTATCTGGCCGCCATCTTCCCCGAGCTCCCAATCAAGATAATTTAATAAGATACGTTTCCAGTGTTTCAGAATTTCAATATACAAACAAAAGGTCAGATTAATTATTAGGCACCACATATGTGTCAATAATCATAGAATAATAGGTTTCTAAAGACGTCAACTAAGTAAAACAACAAAGCTTGGGAAGTATGAGAAGAGTTAGAGATATGACATTGAAATTAACATTGAAAGATGAGAAGAAACTTATGTTAAGAAAGTGGGAATATAGGAATTGCTCGTCATATATTGATAATTGCTTATGAGAAACAAAAGCATAACTGAAAAATGCGGAACTCAAGAAATTTGGAAATAATGCTGTGGCACAGAGCAGTGAAGTGAACATAGGTGCAATGCTGTCTTGTGTTTGATGTCTTGTGGATTATATAATTTGAAGGAAATGAATTTCCCTTTTTATTTAACATTGATCCTCCGAAATAATATATACACAGTTTGCCTTTTCATCTACTCTTTATAAAAAACACTGAACTTTATTGCAACCTAACGTTTTAAATGTCTCATGGGGAAAAATGAGTGAAGCAAGGATCTGATTTGAAATAGTGAAAAAAAAATCCAAATGACTGGATAGAAAATCAATTTTCATGCCAAGGCATTTCTTCACTTGATAATTGGAGAGCCTATTTAGGTTTACAGTTGATAAATCATTAAAATGAAAAACTTCTAACTCTCCTTTGGAGAAGTAAATTATATTTTGATGAAGTAGAGGGTCATGGACAAAGAAAGAGATGGGTTGACAGTATTTGCAAAATGGAAGCGAACACCATAAGATTGTGAGTACGGTACAAACTGGGTCATGTTTCACACTGTTTGGCATACAGTTACAGTGAGTAAATACTAACTTGGAGGCACCTAACGGCCACGCTTCTCCTAGACTCCTATCACTTAAGGTCATGTGACTATAATTTAAAAAATAATTACAAATGCCATCAAGGTATATTTAGCAAAATACATTATATATTCATCATATAAAGTCATTCATACATACATTTTTTCAAAGAGTTATTAACAAATATTAGAAATAAAGTCATACCATTTCATTTTTAATTAATAAATGAACTTTGCCAATAGATACATGAACTGATTAGAATGAAAATTCAACTGTACTTCAACTGTACTAAAGACGCAATGCACCTGTGGTATGATTCATTATGTGCTAATTGCAATTGTGAAAAGAACCAAGAGAAAACATTTTTATGCCATTTATTTATAGTGATAGGAAACAAATCTTTAAGGATCATATATGATTGGTAAATCAATGATATAATATTTATTGACAGTAATATCTATTTTGATAACTTTATGTTGACAGTTTAAATGGACGAATAAGAAAAGATGATACATTTTAAATAGCCTGTGTAGTAAACGAGCTCATTCATGCATATAAAATGGAGGGTAGTAGCTAATAAAATGCTCTTTTTATGTACTTTGGACCTAAAATTGATTTAATTTGCTATATTTTGAAAAAGTGACATACCATTTAAGGATAGTGTTTTCAAGAGGTTGGAGACTGTGTTCATTGCAACTATTTAAATAATAATGTTCTATGCAAATTAGGAGAGTTGAAAAGTATACTTAGTTTCAAGGATAGTTTACAGAGAACACAATAACAATTTTTAAAATGCCACTAATCTAAAGAGGAAATGCAAATTTATAGGATATGATCAAGAAAGAAGACAATGCATGTATACTGGAAAGTAATATATTTTAATTGCAAATACAAGACAACAGAGAAAATACATTTATGTAAAATATTGTAAAAACTGGTTATTTTGTTTTTCCTAATATGTGAAGTAGATACAATGCAAGTGTTTAATGGAATTTGTTTATTACAAAGGTGCTCTATTTCTTTTACATGTAATTATGTTTTTACACAGTTCTATCAGATAGCTTCTCCGAGACATAGTTTGTTCTGGCAGAATACCAATAAAATCTAGATCTTAACATACATGTTTTATATGTAGAAAACACATGCTAAAATTGTCTTTTCAGTGTGCATTGTGTATAGTCCAGCATGGTGCACCCCAGGCACTCTTCAGCATCACTGTAGGTTGGAGCTGATGCATGAACTATGTTAGACAGTGAGAAAGAGTGTTTTCAATGTAGTCCTTAGGGAGTCCTTCTGGAAAGGGAAAACAATGATTTTGTAGCTTCATTTCAGTGCCAGCTGGCAGCGATCTTAAAGGTTATTCTATTTTACCCATACTACATAGTTATTTAAATGTCTCCATGTGCAACATATGAGAGCACTGTGTATTTAGTAACATTGGAATTTTAAAATGTGTTTATAGTGGCAAAAGAAGAGAAAAAAACAAGGAGATCATGTGCAAAACATGACTTAATGCTGTTACATTTTTTGGCTGCTATGTCCTAATATTTTTGTTTTACATCTCCCGGTCAATTTTTATTAGCACATGATTGCCAGGTCTGGATATTTAATTTCATCGAAGCTAGGATGCTAAAGAACCACTAGAATAACTGCTGTTCCTGTGCTGTGCTTAAGTCCAATATGTATGACACAGCAGCAGTGTTTAAAAATTCTAGTTCCCAGTTAGTTGGGAATTATTTGGAAGTGAATAAAAGAATGTAGAAAGAATGAGGAATTCATATAAAAATAAACCGCTGATTGAAGAAAATGATTATCAATGTGATTTTTAAGTAGTCCTTTAGAAATTTAAATAAAGTGACATTATATATGTTTAGAGTAGCATTTGTTAAAATTTTTCAATTTTAAATACCCATAAATAAAAACATATAAATTGACCATCTTTCAACAGGTGTCTGTATTCTCTTCTTTTCTTCATTCTTTTATTTTCTTTTTTTTTCCAAGCACAATTTTACTAATTTTCTATTAGGGGTTTATATGGATATAGGCATGGCCAGCTTCATGGAGCTGCAAGCTGTGTAAATACACAGGACTCCAAGTTCAAAATAATATAGTTTGATTCTCTTTTTGTCATTATTTGGAAATGCATAAAGTATAAATAAAGAGTTTTATATAAGTTATATATGTTATTCACATGCATTATGCTTATACACACATTGATAGATATATCACTTGGTATAGTTATATACTTTGAAGTCTGTTTGGACTCATAGGGACTCTACATTACTATATACAACTGCGGTGGTTAGATTTTATGTCAACTTGACACCTGTCTGGAAGGGAGAGTAGTCAAACACATCAATCAAACAGTAGCCAGTGATTCCTCCTTCGGGAGGGGGAGCTTTTTTAACAAAAGAGAATTTGAGGACATATCTCTCTTTTATCCTCTGCCTTCCTGTTTGCTCGGATTCTGTATCTGACTGCAGGGTTGACTCCATGTGGCTCTTTAACCATGGAAGTAAGTGACACCTTGTCCTAGTCCCACCAATCTTGAATCCATATAACTCTGCACCCACCAGCCCATAGCTCCCTTCTTCTTGATTCATTTTTGTTTCATCAACAGAGAGAATGTAACTGGGACCGTTTCTTGATACAATATATATATATAATATATAAATACACACACATACATACACACACATGCCCATATACACACATGTATTTATATATATATAAAACTAATTTTGTTTCTCCATAAAATATAACCTAACAAAACTACTGTAAAAATGCTGTTACTCCTGTGCCATCCATACAATTTTCTTGTATATGAGGTTGCTATAAGTCTTAGCTGATTTGACTAAACCTAGTAGCAGCAGCATTGTTGCATCCATTGTATCAATCCATAATATTGAGAATCTGCTTTCTTTCCTTCTGATCCTCTATTTTACCAAGCATCATGGCCTTCTCTCCACCACGTATCTCTCAATTTGCTGTACTGTGGTAGCTTGTGTGCTGCCATGATGCTGGAAGTTATGTCACTGGAATTTCAAACACACACAAGTTCACCCAAATTGAACAGATTTCACTGGTGCTTCCAGATTAAGAACAAAAAATGAAGAACAATCCCATTTCCCACCTTGGAGACATTAGCTCCTCAAAACCTTATGCATAACTTCAAAATATTAACAGATACTGAAGGCCTAATGAGTGGAAGCAGAATTTTGTCAGAGATGGTGCCAGAGGATGGACCCCTTGGGTCAATGGGCATTTGATATATGACTGAAGAGGAGTGGGTTTCTCGAGTGAAGTTGTCCATGATGGTATGAGTTGGGTAAAACCTGTGGGAATGCAGCCTTCTCTATTTTGATTTGATGATGGATCATGATGTCAGGTAAAAAGCAACAGTTGTGCATATCTGGTAATAATCAAAACTTGGGATATATAATTTATGGATATTAGAAACTTGGAAGTGTTAAAAAATGCAATGGAATGCATAAAGATAGATATCTTAAGCATTAGTGATGTGAAATGGCTTGGGATTGACCATTAAGATTCAGAGAACTATGTAATTTACTACAAGGGATAATGTGCCTGCACCACCACCAATGGAATTGAGCCGGAGGAGTTATCTAAGTAGTATGTATTTTTTTCCAATTAGGCAAGCATCAAGCAACTCTCTTAAAGTTATTGCATCCAGTGACATTACCTGGGAAAATGCACTCTGGTCACAGTAAATTTTTTCATAAAAACAATTTTGCTTGAACCTCACTTTTCAGGGTGACACATTTAAGAGAACATCATGAGGTTGTGCAATTTTGTTTTATGCTCGGGAAAAATTCAGCAGAAACGGTTGTGATGTTGAGCATAGCTTACAATGACAGCATTATGGGAAAAACTCAAGTGCTTTGTCATTTCAAAAAAAGATGAAATGCTGATTGATGACAATCCTCATTCTGGCTGTCTTTCAACTTTCAGAATGGATGAAACTGTCAACTTGTAGTGCATTTGGAGATATTCCACCTGATCAGATTGTTAATCAAGCTTTCTATTTAGAGGGTTGAAAGTATTGTGTAGCAGTGCATGAAAAAATGACCTGATTTGTGGAAGATGGGGTACTGTTGTTGGCACCACAAAAATGCACCTGCTCCCACAGCCATTTCAGCTCTTGGCAAAAGCTGGCATATCTGTCTTACTCTACACACCTTGCTGGACTGACCTTGCTGCCTGTGACATTTTTTGTTTTCTTGTTTCCACAGATGCAGAGGGACTTGAAAGGACAGTGGTTTGACAATATAGAAGAGGTGAAGAAAAAAATCTAGTAGGTGCTGTCACCCCTCCTAACAGATGAGCTTGAAAAAAGTTTCCAACAATGAAATTTCAGATTTGCCAAATGTAGCAAATATAATGAAGAATACCTTGAAGGGTGATAAGGCTGTTTAGTAAAAATAAATAAATAAAGATATAGATTTGAAAAAATCTCCCTACATATACTGGCAGTAATACAATCAAGAAGAATAGCATAACATTTATTGTTGAAAAGGACATTGCAAAATCAATCATGAAGTTTAACGCTTTCTGTGATAGGATTTAATTTACCTGCCTTCAAGGAAATCATATCAATGATGATGATGTCAATGTATGTGCCAACAACATAAGCTAGTAGTGAAATCATTGAGTAACTATCAAAAACTTCAGTTTGAAATTGATCAAACATAAAACCAAAGCATATCAATAATTATTGGTGACTAAAATGCAAAAAATCAAACAAAGAGGAAGGAACAATAGCTGGAATATTGGTGATAGAAATGAAGCTGGAAATTGAATTTCAGAATTTTGAAAAACCAATGGCTTGGTCATAGAAAAAGCTTTCCAGTAATTCAGAAGGAAATGCACAATGTTTTCGCTAGACAGAACATACAGAAATTAAATTGCCTATATCTGTAGGAAGACACAATGGAGAATCTCAATATCAGCAGCTAAAACCAGACCAGTGGCTGATTGGGGACCAGACTAACAATTGCTCATGAATAAGTTCAATCTAAACCTGGAGCAAATTAAAACAAGTCCACTGGAGCCCTCTGCCCCCTCCCCCAACAACAAACAAAAAACAACAGCCTTCAGTCTATCTTACTTAAATTTGAGTGTACAAAAAACCAGAAATGACATAATGAACACTAATGACAGACTTGATGACCTGTGGGAGGACATTAAGAAATAAAAGGTCATAAAAAGACATGAAGAAGGAAAGATTAAAGTGGAAGGCATAAGACTCTGAAATTGCTCTTAATCATTGCTGAAATCAATGGAAGAAAATTTGAAGTCAAAGAACTGATAAGAAAATTACAAATGGCAGCTTAAGAAAATAAAGTAAAATAATATAATGAAACATGTAAACACCTAGAGTTATAAGATCAAAAACAATTAACACACTTAGCATAGCTTAAATGGAAAGATCTAAAGAAAAAATGTCTTGACTGGGCATTAGGAAAGATTTTTTGGGAAAAATATAAGATGATGCAGGAATTATCTAGAGAAGATGGAAAGGATCCAGTGTCATTCAAACAAGAAGAACTAGTAAACATTCTTCCATTTTATGAGGTAGTGTATTTGTCTAGGTAGATAGAGAAACAAATGCATAGCCATGCATATGTATATAAGGGAGAGATCTATATACGAGAGCAATTGAACATTGAGGAAAACATCCCAGCTCAATCCAGATCAAGTCCATAAGTCAGATATTAGTCCATATGTCCAAAAGCAAGCTTTAAAGCCCTCTTCCGACACAAAAACGCATGCAATGATGCTGATTGCAGGAATATCACAGGCCAGTGGGTACAAAGTCAGTGGTGGTAGAAGCATCTCAGTGCTGCTAGGGTTCTCCTTGTGACTTCTCTAGGTTAGGGTTTCTGGCTGCATCAGGGTAGGTCCATGTGTCTTCTCCTTCAGGATGTCTCACAGGAAGCCAGCCTTGTGTCTTGTCAGTAGAGAGTCTCCAAGGGCGTGAACCTAGAGAGATAGCATCTCTGTCTCCAAATAAGGAATTATCACATTTCCCAGAATTCCCAGAGGAGAAGGCTGTGGCCACACAGAGGTCTCCTTGGCTATCTCCAAACTGACAGACTGCACTCCACCCCTGGGCACTTAATCATCAAATTGACACCAGATTAGTTGACTGATACAGGTAGCATATGAGGAAAAACCAACGGGCTAAAGAAAGTAGTTTAAGTGGCACTGGAAGCATTAGTCAAAAACAAAGCTCTTAGAATTGATGAAATACCATCTGAAATGTTTCAAAAATCTGATAACGCATTGGGTACACTCCTTTATCAATCTCCAGAGATTTGGAAGAGAGTTTCTTGCCCAACTGACAGGAAAAGATCCATATTTGTACCAATTCCTAAGAAGGTGACACACAGAATACTCAAACTATAGAACAGTGCCATTGATATGGCATGCAAGTAAAATTTTACTGAAGATCATTCAACAAAGTTTATAGTAGTGCATTGAGAAAAAAAGAAAGACCATCAATGAGATGGATTGAAGCTGCCACTGTTACAATGGGCTGGTTGTGGTATTGATTGTGTTGATGGCACAGAACTGTGCAGTGCTGCCTTCTGTTGTGCATATAAGGTAGTTGTTTGTGAGAACTTACTCAATTGGATGCTGTTGCATCCAGCAACAGCAACAACACAACCTTCTCTACATACTAGGCTTTTCTCATATGTCCAAAATAGATAATATCAAATCTTGCCATCCAAGTTTCAAAGATACATTTTGATTGTAACTTTCCAAGGCATAATTGCTTATTCTTCTAGCCCCTCATGATACTTTGAGTATACTTAACCAAAACCAAAATTCAAATGCAGCAACCTTCCATATTGACTGTCCAGCTTGGACACGCATATGGAGTGATGCAACCATAGTCCTCAAAGTCATCTTTGATTTATTTACACTTTTGGAGAAATTTTAGTAGCATAATTGGTCAATACAGATACATGGTTTAATTTGCTAACTATTCTTTCCATGGATGTTGATGATTGATCCAAGTTAAAAGAAGAATCTTTGGCAATGTTTTTCTTTTCTCCATTCATTATAAAGTTATCCTTTGCCTCTTTAGAATTTTTGTCTTCAGGTTGAGATGCCATCAAGTTGATTTTAACTTTCATCAAGGTTAAAGGATCATGTACTGCCTTATACTATGGGCTGCTAACCCAATGGTTAATGGTTCTAAACCAGAAAAATGATGAAGCTCTCTGCTCTTGTAAAGATTGTCAGCCTCAAACTCACAGAGGTACATTACACAGGTAGGAAGATCAAGGTCTACAAGTTTAAATATGGATTACCAACCTATTGACAACATCATGAAAAATAGAGAAAAGATTGAAGTCATCGAGGACTTCATTTTGCTTGACCACAATCAAAGCTCCAGGAAATAAGCAAGCATTTCATTAGGCAAATCTGCTGCACAAGAAATCATTCAAGTATTAAAGGGCAAAGTGTTATTTGGAGAACTCTTGCTGGCCTCATCACACCATGGTTTTCTCAATGCTCTTATGTGCATATGAAAGTTAGGAAATGAATAAGGAGGCAGAAAAAGTACTGGATCCTTTGTATTTTGGATTATTGAAAATATGATGTACTTCTATAAGAGCAAGCATATCTTTCTTGGAAAATGTGCAGCTTGATTGCTCCTTAGAATAGAAAATCTTGAGATTTCATCTCAGGTATTTGGGACATATTTTCTGGAGAGAACCATCCCTGGAAGAAGACATTATTATTGGTAAAGTAGAAAAAACTCACTGTCATCGAGTCAGTGAAAACTCGTAGGGAAGAGTATTAGTGAAAAAGTCGGAGATCCATGGTGAGACAGATTGAAACGGGGCCTGCCACAAAAGATTGAAACAGAATTGAGAGGCCAGCACTTGGGTGGATGATAGTCCATCCTGCTATTCCATGTGATTAGGAGCCCATACCAACAATAACTATATATTTGAACCCTGCAATTTTTCATTTTGTCACTGCGTGGTAGATTTTGTTAAACATTTTTAAAAGTTTTAAATGGAAATAAGAAACTGAAAATGTATATAGGTTTTGATTTTTTTTAAAGCTAGCATTATTTTTAAACAAATACTCATAAAGGAGAAAATTACCCATATTGCATACTTTCGGAAGCATTCCAATGATAATATGCACAAAACCTCACACTTAGAAGGTTTCAATAAAATAAAATTGCTAGGTAGATTAGATTAAATACCATGTGGGAGGAAAGTTTATGGAGATTCCTGAGTGCAAAATAGCTAGAACTCTATGAAATTCCATTAAAAAGAACATGATGTTTTTAAAGAATGGTAAATGCTTGGATGAGTAAAAAGGGCTAAAGTTAAGCAAATTCTACCATCTTGCTTGACTTCTAACTCCATAGTGTTCACACACTCATTAATATAACAGAATCATTTTGGCCATTTTCAAGTACTCTGATTTATTATATCCAATATGATCATTTACAATAAAAATTTCCATGTGGTCTGTTTAAGGCTTATATTATCCATGCATTATATTAAAACAAACAAACAAAAGCACAAAGCAAAAACAAAAACCTTATTTCATTACCATAGCATTCACATAGCTTTTAGATGAACTTGTAATCTCCTCCCATGATTAGACAATCCTGTCATTGTGTTCTTTAGTAAAGAAGATGGCCATATTAGATACACATAAAAATATCTTGAGGAAAAACAAAATATTTTGAAGATATCAATATTAGATACACAAAAATATTTTGAGGATATCAACATACTCTCTGTTGGTATTTATGCATTGGTTATTATGCAGATTTTCCCATCAATGAGTGGAAATTCCAAAGGAGGTAGGTTCAGAATTTAATAATATGGTTGTATAAATATAACACAAGCATTGGGAAAATGTGTACTTTATTCTTTCATGAAATTAGCCCTTAATACTACCCAAAGCATCATTTAAGACAAGCAGTATGTGGGCTAAAATAAGAAAATGTGTGGAACCGTCATTTTAATTGGGAAGAAATCTAAGTCATGCCATTCAGTATTCCTTGTATTGTCTAAAAATAAACATTGCTTCATTCAATATGCAGTAATGTTATTGAAAAACTGCTCAATACTTTGCATGTGTGAGAAAAGAAGCATTGCTCAGATGAGCATGAATATCGAGATTCATTTGATTTTTATATGTTAAATGATTAAACCAGTTATGTTTTGCAATCAAATAAAACTGCTTTAGAATGAAAAAAAAGTGTACTTATGTGTATGTGTGCTTTCTCTTTCCATCCTCAGCATCTAATTTTAACCAGTTGGATTATTTTAAGTATCATCGTATTCAACATTTGAAATGAAAATTTTGCTTTTTAATGGAGAGTCTGTATTCATTATAAAGATAGAACAAAAAGTCCTTGGCTGAGGTTTCTCTCCATGGAGCAGGCTATTTTTGAATTGTGCATTTAGCACATTGTAAAAATTTAAATTCCAGAAATTGGATCCCAGGCATTCAGAAGCAACAAAGAGAATATATGTAGGAACCAATGTTTAGTGTTTATTAGAGTTAAAATTAAAAATTCAGGAATGAAACTATGGTAATTATATTAAATCAACCAAACTTATGAGCTTATATTTGCAATGAGAATTGATAATGTAGTAAAGTTCAAGTGTGCATATAATCAATGAAAGCATGAGACAAATATCGTCCACTTTTTGATTTTTTGAGGAAAAGAAAGAGTATCCTTAAAGGAGGTTGTAAGGGCAGTAAGATATTAAACAGGACTCTTTGAATCAAAATGTCTAAATCCCACCAAATTACCTTTCCTTGCATGGGTCTAGTAAAAAGATGGGGCAAGATTCTAAGAGAATTTACCTGTGAGTAACTTCTACAGAATTTCCTGGATTGCCCTTCTGCTGTGAACAAACTGAGCCCTCTGAGCAGCTGTAGGAGGGGTCTCACGAACAGCAAGGGCCAAGAACGGAGCTCATCCTCTGGACCTGAGGTCCCTTGCACAGAAAGCCTCCTGGATCCAGAAGACATGGATTCATGGAACAGGGTGATGGACATCCCAACCCAGGGAGCAAACAAAGCTTTCCTTTATGCAGGACACTGACTTGAGGAGCGGAGCACCTCTGGGCACTTAATTGGAGAAGATGGCCTTGATGAGTCCTGGAAGTAGAGCTGGGCGCCTTTGGGCTGATTTTTGTTGAAAGGGGGTACCTCTGGGCACACAATTCAGGCATGTGGATTTGCTGATTCATGGAACTGAATGCTTTCTGCTTGAGGTTTACCACAGAGTGGGATAGCCCTTTCAGCTTTCATTCACAGACCTGACCATGTGCAAAATCCAGATGCATTGATATAGGAATACTGTGTAATCCTTGGTTCTCATTCTGGTTATCAGAAAAGTCATTAGCTACTATCGAAAAAGAACTTGTAGTATTCTCTATTTTTTATCATTATTACAACTCTTTTTTTTTATTATTATTATTTTTAGGCATCACTGCCCTCAGGTGGTGGGAGTAGGAGGCCCAGCCTTTGCTCCTGGGAGCCGGAATTGAACCTCCATCCCAGTGGGCCGCAGTCCCGCGCACAACCACTACGCCACCGGGGCTCAGCTATTACAACTCTTAATGGTATTTATGTTACCATTCCTAACTAAATGCAAGATAGTAATTGAATTTGATCAGGTTGCCATTGCTCTCCTTCTCTCTGTTCCAGGACGCAATTCAAGGTAGCCTATGGTGTTCTTCAGAACCACACATGCTAAAATGTGGACCCAGCTCTTTTATCCCTTTCTTACACTGTGATTATTCAATTTGTATGTCTAGGTCTAAATCAAAAACATAAATTCCAATTTTATGTCTTCTCAGTAGATCTTCACCCCTTTGAAAGCACTCAACCAATTGATTATGATCTGTATCTCCACATCTTTAAACTTTATCTTTATCTATCTTTAAACTTTAAAACTTTATCTTTAAAACTTTATTCTATATTCTACAACTATTTTACTCAGAAAGCTTCTATTTTTACAGCTTCAAATGTTAAACCTAATTTTTATTTGCAAATCTACACCAATAATATGTTCATTTCATTTTGCATAGTCCATCAATATTTCAATTCATTCAATTATTTTTATCACAAATAATTTACAATTTATAGCAATAAAATAATTTTTCCAGTTAACCAAAATTAAAAATTTTAAAGGAACATTGATTTAGACCTTTAATTCCTTCTTTTGGATACCAATCCCAAATATGTTTCTTTCAATGTTTGCATTACTACTGAGTCCATTCATGGCATTTAATTTATCCCTGTATATTTTCAGAAACCTCGCAAATCACTTTATTTCACCAAAGTATTCTGCAAAGGTAGACAATATTTCACAGGATGCTTTTCACAAATTTCACTTTGGCACACTATTTTTCAATTAAAATATTCAGGATTTTTCATGAATTAATGTAGAAATTTTAATGCACTCGTTCTTGTATCCAACTTTAAGTTACACCACTTAATCTACTCAGTTATATTGTATTGATTTCATAAAAATAGGGCTGAGCCCTGGTGGCATAGTGGTTGTGTATGAGACTGCGACCCACTGGGTTGGAGGTTCAATTCCAGCAGTGGGGCTGGGCCTCCTACTCCTACCACCAGAGACAGTGATGCCCCAAAAAACAAACCCAACAACAACAACAAAAAAACATAAAAATATGAAATCTTTAAAAATACCATTTTATTTTTTTCTACCAAAATTTACACATTAAAGTAGTTTCTCTTTTACACAAATTGGCCATTGGAATTGATCATTTGTTTTCACACTATATCAACATTCTCATGAATTCTATCCCAGAGATTTCCTTTTCAGACCTAGTTTCTTTGCCTCTAGTTTCCCTTTCATTACATAGAGATTATTTTAAAGGTTCACAGTTCTCAAAGTTAAATCATTTCTGATTGTGTTAGTCTGGATAGACTAGAGGAACAGATTTCAAAGTCACGCATATGGATATAAGGAATGGGTTTATATTCAAGGGGATCAGGACATTGAGAAAACATCCCAGTCCAGTCCAGCTCAAAGTCACAAGTCAGATATTAACCCATATGCCCAAAATCAGTCCATAAAGTCTCCTTCTGAGTCACGAACTCACAGGTCAGTGGCTACAGAGTTCCGGCACTGACAGGGGTTTCCCCATGGCTCCTCACTTCCAGGGCTCAGGGTCCATCAACAGCATCCCGTGGTGGCAGAAGCAACTCATCGCTGGCAGAGGCCTCCATGTGGCTGCCTCAGCCTCAGAGGTTCGGCTCCATCAGAGCAAAGCTGTGTGGTTTCTCCACTGACTACTCCAGCCTCCTAGACGCCGCCATTCTGTGTTGCCTGTGATTAATCACCTCTGAAACTAACTCCCAACAACTGGAGAAGATAGCATCTCATCTTCACGAGGGAAATATTGTGAGATTTCCCAGGAGTTTCAGGTGAAAACCATGCCCACATAGAGGCCTCATCGGCTACTCAATGGCTGTCTCCAGATTAACAGGCCATACTCCACCCTTACATTTCAATCATAAAATTGGCATAAGCACATGACTGCCACACTGATACAAGCAAATATGATCAGTGTTTAAAAAGCAACCTCTGGTATTTGTTTCACTCAAGATTTAAGGAGTATTAGAAGTGGATTATCCTGGAAAATGCTGTATTCTCAATGGATCCAGTCTGTCTTGATTGTGAATTTAAGAATTAAAATTGTGTTCCACATTTTTCTCCCACTCTATTAGATTTCATCCTGATCTGAATGTGGTATTTTACATATCTAGTTCTTCTCTGTGGGTAGATGATACAATGGTTACTGCAGACTGCTAGTTCTCTAAACTAATTTCTTCTCTGAGTTTTTCTTTTCCTGCATTCTCATTTTATTTTCCTGGACAAATATAGAAAAATAAATGTTTTTAATATGATTATGACTCACTTACATCCTTTCATCTGTCCTTAGTGGATATACTCTTACAGGCTAGATGGTTCTATATGGGTTAGAGTTTTCTTTTCGAAATGGTAAGATGAGCTACTCTGCCAGTCCACTCTTCCTCAAAGACAAGGAAAGCCTTGGAGAAAGGGGAAAAAATGGACCATTTTGAAACTCTAGTAATTTAATCCAAATTACACAGTAGACAAAATTTTTATTCAGCAAATTCTATTGAATTTGTCTCAATCTTGGGATCTCTGGTATAGTAATTTGGAAGTATTTCCTAACTCAGTAGTGTGGTATAAATGAAAGACTGGCAGACTCAAAGCCAGTGGAAAAAATATGTATCCCATGTAGAACTCCACTGAAACCTTCTTCCTATGATGCAGTCTATATCACTTCACACATCTAAAAGCTTTGTGCTGTTGGCAGGTGTCATCCAGTCATCTCCTCTCCCTGATCCTGTGCCATCCACGTACCCAGCATGTTCCAGCCTACCTTTGCAGCCACTGGGTGAATCTATTTTGTGGAGGATTTTCATCTTCTTTACTACACATGACAATCTTCAACATGTCCACCATTTCTGAGAGAAAGTCTCTTTAAGGGTAATAGAACTGTACTTCTTCAAAGACAGATTGATTCTCTTTTTGGCAGTCCACAGTGCTGTCAATATTTTTTGATATTACCACAATTCAAATGCATGGATTATTCTTTGGCCTTCCTTTCTTAATGTCCAATTTTCAAATGCATAAGTGGCTCTTGAAAATACCATGGCTTGGATCAGGTGTACCTTAATCCTCAAGCGATATTATTGCTTTTCAGCATTTTAAAGCGCTATTGAGCAGCAGATTTACAAAATGCAATTTGTTGTATGACATCTTGACTATTACTTCCATGAGCATTGATTGTGCATACAAGCAAGATAAAATCCTTGACAGCTTCAATTGTTTCCTAAATCTCAGTAGTGAGGATTTTGCTTTTTTTGACATTGAATTGTCAGCCAAATATGCTTCAATTCTCGATCTTCATCAGCAAGTGCCTCAAGTCCTCTTCATTTTCACTAAAGAAGGTTGTGTCATCTGCATATCACAGGCTTTTAATAAGCATTCCTGAAATCCTGATGCCATATTTTTCTTCAATAGTTCAGAAAAGCTCCCTGGGAAAATATGTATTCCTTGACTTTGATTAATCTATTTTCACTATTTGATTTAGCTTGGGTTTGTGATAAATATATATGTATATACATATATATACATATGCATAATATCACATTGGCCATATTGATTGATAGCTGATTGGGCAATTGAGAAGCTATCAAAAGTTTTAAAAGACACCAATAATTAGGGTTAAGGAAAAAGAAAAAAAGATTAGAAAGAAATCAGACACCAACAAATTGTTTACCTTCTCTAGAATTTTACCTTTCACAATTTTCATAGGAATAGAACCATAGCTTCTTTTCCTTATCAATATGCACTGAATATGCAAATGTGTCTGCATTTTTGATGACTCATTCCTTTTTATCTCCCAAGGAGAAAAAGGGGTAAGCACTCAAATACTAAGTGAAAGGTTGGTACTTGATACACACTTCCAGGTGCTACAAAGTTAGCCCTGGCAGCTTCTGGCAGTCACTACCTCAAAACTCTATGGAGCAGTTCCACTCTATGGATGTGAGCTAGTAATGAATCTGAATTTACTCAACAGCAACTAACTGCAACTTAAGAGTTCTCCTTTGTAGTTTATCTGACTCTGATTATCAATACCAATACTGAAGATTATCTTGGTCACTTACTGGCTTTGAACATGAAAAGTGCAAACGTTCTAATTTTTAAATGTACATAATTTTATGCAGACAAATACTCTTAAACCAAGTGGTCAATATGTAGAAGTAGAGTTGAGATGTTAAGATTAAATTTACAAGAAACTGATGAATTGACCTAAAAA
Organism: Nesogale talazaci; assembly: GCA_004026705.1. Classification (NCBI taxonomy): domain Eukaryota; kingdom Metazoa; phylum Chordata; class Mammalia; order Afrosoricida; family Tenrecidae; genus Nesogale; species Nesogale talazaci. Next base: position 207,440 of record PVJH01001137.1, on the reverse strand, counting down.
TTGTTCTCCAATGTTAATGATTAGCAATGAATGTGAATTTCTATTGTTATAAATTATCATCTGAGTTGGTATCATTTTGTTTTATTTTTAATATTTCATAAATTTCAATCATTCTAACAGATAAATAAGAAACCCTGGGAACACAATAGTTAAGGTCTTGTCTGTTAAAGTATGGTCAGTTTGAATCAATCAACTTCTGGATAAGACAAAAGATCTGCCAATCTTTTCCCATAAATATTAGAGCCTCGGAAACTAATTGAACTTCTGCTTCTGTTTAAACAACTGCCTTTTGCACAATATCTTAAAACCTCGCATATGTTATCTAACATACAACATGGAACTCTGTGGCATCCTATTAAATGTCTTGAGATGAGAAAAGTAATTGGTATCATTCCAACAATTAGTTCCAGTGGACTTTCTATCGATATTTTGAGGTTGCTTATAAAGTGATATAATTGTTTACATTGTTATGGTTGTGAGGTGCAATCAAATCTTATCCAACCCATCAAAGGCCCTATGCACAACAGAACCAAATGCTTGCTGGCTTGGTACAGTCCTCCCAATTTTTCTTATGCTTGAACCCATAAGTGCAGCCTCTATGTCAATCCATATCGTTGAAAATCTTCCACTTTTTCACTACTCCCCTATTATACCCAGCATGATGTCCTTCTCCAAGGCTGGAATCTCCTGACATGAGATATGTATGATGGAGTCTCCTCATCTTGTTCTCTAAGACACACTAGCTGTTACTTACAAGACAGACTTGTCATTTTGGCAGTCCATCATACTATAAAAATTCTTCACCAGCACTATTTGAACATATTGATGAGGTAGTCAGTTTCATTTTTTACATTATAATCTGAAGGCTTTTTGTTCTTTTCTTAGAAGTTGCATTAGTTATGTCTTCCAGTATAATATAGAATCAACAAAATGGAAGAGGATGTCCATATCTTCTTTCTGACCTTAAGGTCTCATCCCTGTCTCCACTCATATAATTTTGGGCAAATGTTCTTTATTAAGTTGAGAAAGACCCCTTTCATTATTAGTGAGTGGAGAATTATGTTGTTCCTTAGTCTATAGATAGGATGCACAGTAGTTTAAAATATTTATTTATCTGGAATAAATTTAACTTGCAAAGAAGCACAAAATAAATCTCACTTAAGTGCTACTTATAACTATTATTCCAATCTCAGTTTTTTGTCTTGGTATATTTTTCTTGCATAACTTGACTAGCTATTTATCAATTTTATCAATCTATTAAAAGAACTTACATTTGATTTTGTTTGTTAACTTTGTTTCTAATTAATTGATTTCTGTTGTTGTTTCTCTTACTTTCTCTTCTATTTCATTTACGGTTAACATGGTTTTCTTTATCTATATAACTAATGTGAATTTTTAGTTGACTTGTTTTAGATCTTTCTTCTTTTCTAATATATGTACTTAATACTATACATTTTCACCAAGCACTGTTTTTTTTATATTCTGATTCTTGTTAATATTTATCTTTATTTTGTTCAATCTAATTTTACAAGTTTTGGGATTTCATTTTTGAGCTGCATGCTACTCAAAATGCATGGCTTTATTTCCAAATATATGAAGATTTTCCAAGTAATGTAATGCCATTGATTTCTACTTTAAATTTATTTTAATTGAAAATACACAATTACCTTGGAAAATTTTTATTTTAAACTTTCTTAATAGCAGAGAGTGTTCTATATCAGTGAAAGTTTCAATTAGAATTAAAAAGAAAGTGTATTCTGCTCTTGATGGATAGAATTTTCTATAAATATCAGTTAGACCAAGCTGATTAATAGTCTTGCTCAGCTCATCTACCTCCTTATTGATTTTTTCTGATTGAGTTATTCATTAGAGGAAAAACAGTTTAGAAGTCCCCAATTACAATAGTGGGTCATGTTATTCATCCCAGATTTTTTATCAATTTTTCCTTCATTTATTTTGCTGCTCTATACTTTGGTACACACATGTTAAGGATTAATTTGTCTGTTTGGTCAATTGCTTCCTTGGTCATTATGCAATTACCCTCTTTATCTCGATGGGTAGCGCTGGGGCCGCAGTGGCTTAACCTGTGCCTGCTATCTGAGAGTCAAAACCCCAGATGATCTGTAAACAACAGACATGGAAGCTACCTCCTTAGGATGCTTTCGGCAAATTCTGTTCTGCCCTATAAAGTCAGGATAAGTTGAAATTGATGCAACAGAAATTAATTTAATATATTATAACATCCATTCCTCTATAATTAGGTGTGTGTGTAGTAAATATAGCAAGCTTAACTCTTCTTAGATAAATGTTAGTACATCTTTATATATGTCTGTGCTTTTATCTAATTTCATTTGTATACTTAAGCATTGTGACTAACTTCACTCAGACAATCTGGTTTTTGTTTGTTTTTCTTTTAACATTTAAAAGTTAACATTCAAAGGTATTTTTAATATAGTTGGATTAATAGCTAACATATTTTATGTTTGCTAAATATGTCCTTGATTCTTGTTAAGACTATAGTTTTAATGGAGCATTTTATATGACCCTCTTAAGATAGCAATTCTGTATCCCTTAATATTTTTCACTGTCTGTCCCCGAGTTTATAAGATGTATTATTCATTAACATGTGCTCACTGTAAAGCAGCATTTCAATTATTCACATGCAATACTGGTGAGATTTTCCAATAATTTCCTTCCATCACTTATATCATTGTCATCATTAAATTATCATTTTCATACAGTAGTATAATGGAATATATTGCTTCAACAATAGGTTCAAACCTCAGAACATTTTGATGGAGCAGGACCAGGAAGTGTCTTTTTCTGTTGTACATATGGTTAGTATGTGTCAAAGGTGACCCAATCGCACCTAAGACAACTTCCTAATTTGAAGAGAAATATTTTCATCTACTAAGTTGTTTAAATATAGAGATTTTATTTCACCTTGAGTGGAATAAAAAGTAGTTGCTATATTTGACTCTGGGTATATTAGCATTAATAGACAAGGATTATAATTTACTTATCCAAATTTTGCTCAAGGTATAAACAAAGCTATTGTTTAATGAAAAATATGGCAATTATGTCAAAAAAGAATATAACTATGAAATCAAAATAATAATAATAATAATAAAAGTAAACTAATTAAAATTTCAAAATTTGAAATGGGATGACTAAAATAAAAATATCATTAGAGTTAGTCACAACAAACTTGACCAAATATTTTAAAATTCCTTAAGTATGGTTAAATGGAACTTACAAAGTGTGAAGATCAAAACCAAATATAGTCAAGAACACTAGCAAGGACCTGAGAAATCTGAGGGACATCATCACACTTAGCAATCTAAGAAGTATCAGAAAAAGAAAAAAGCAACACGTGTGATGATGAACTAATCCAAACCTTGGCAAGTATGATAAGCACTTTATATATGTAAGGAATTCTTCAAACTTGAAATAAAATACCCTGAAAGAGATCTTTATTATACCCAACCTTTCCTACCTGATAAGGGGCCTTACTGCTGTAGTGATTTTACATGGAGCTACTCACTGCAAAATCAGCAATTAGAAAGCACCAACCACTCGGTGGGAGAACAACAGAGCTCTCTCTTCCTGTAAAGAGTTAGAGAATAGCAGTTCTGTGCTGGCCCTCCCGGGTGCCTATAGATCAGCCTCTACTGGTTGGAAGTGGCTTTGGTTTGGGGAATCTACCTACATGATGGGTCAAAGAGAAGGAAAAAAAATCTTGAAAGATATAATAAGATAAAGATATGTTCACATTAAAAAATCATCAAGAAGTTGAGTCGCATCATGAACCTTGGAAGCTAGAATACAGTAGTGAATTATTTTTAAAGTGATAGAAGACTCTTCCCAAGAATTTTATATCCTGAAAATGATTCTTAAGATGAAGAAGATATTAAGACATCTCTAGGTAGATAACTGCCACTTGTGTGTCAGTTTGCAGTACTGTGGAGGCTTAGTGTGTTGCTGTCATGTTGGCAGCAATATGATCGTCATTTCAATTGCCGACAGGATCCCTCAAAGTAAACAGGGTTCAGCCGAGCTTTCAAAGAGCAGACCATGAGGAAGGAAAGCGTTTTCTACTTCAGAGGGATTAGCCACTGAAAAGCTTATGGACAACAACAGAACATTGTCAAATCACTGAAAAGTTTCAGAACATTGCTAGATACCGTATTAGAAAATGAACCCTTAGGTCAGAAACATGCAAAACGTGACTGGTACAAAGCTGTCTTCTCAAAATACAGTTGACCACACTGTTGTGGATGTAGTGAAATTTTCGTTTTTGAGAGGGTATGACTCAAAATGTGGAGAGGCAGCTGGGTACCTGTATTGAAAATTAGAACATGGAATGCACCAAATATGCACAAAAAGCAGAAGTCATTAAAAATGAAGTATAATGCATTAAAATACTCTATTCACAACCATTAAAGCTGGAATAAATTGAATAATTCTACCAACTTCTTCACTCTGAACTTGATCAAACATCTAATCAAGAAGCATGCATAATTATGGGTCATTGGAATCTGAAAGTTGGAAATGAAAAAGGAAGGAATAGGAGTTGGAAAATATGGTCCAGGGGAGAGACACAAAGTTGGAAACCACATCGCAGAATTTTTCAAAACTATTAGATTTCTCACTGAAAATAACTTTTTTTTCCAACAACATACATGGCAAATATACAGGGGAATTCCTTCAGATAGAATACACAGGAATCGGGCTGAGCCCCGGTGGCGTAGTGGTTGTGCGCAGGACTGCGGCCCACTGGGACGGAGGTTCAATTCCAGCAGTGGGGCTGGGCCTCCTACTCCCACCACCGAGAGCAGTGATGCGCCCCCCCCAAAAAAAACAACAATAAAAGAATACACAGGAAGCAAATGTTTCAGATATGTCCATGCAGTGTACTGGGTTGCTTTCTGGAAAGAAAATGGGAAGTTAAACTTTTGATTATTTTGTTTGTTTGCTGTCTTTGGTCATTCCTGTGTGTGATGATGAAAATGAATGTGATTAATGTAAATTTTGAGCTCAAGAGACAAAATCGCCACTTGATTTTCTCAGGGTTGCTTCGCAAAAACGGCTGACAGTTGGTCTAATTGCTGACAGAAAATCTGGCTCTAGTTTGTTGTTTTCAGAGGTCTAATACCTTGTTTTTGTATGAAACGAAGAGTGTAAATAAAGAATTAAGATAATCTAAATAAGTTTTGAAATTGACTATTTTAAGAATTCTGATTAGTATCTAATTCTATTTTGTTTATACTGATTTCTTTTGCTTATTATTATTAATACAATTGATAGAAATGATTATTGGAAGTAGGAAGATAGAGAGCTTGTAAGCCCACTTGCCTTAAGCAATTAATATTTGATCAATGAATGGGTTGAAGATTTGCCTGCAAAAAAGGTTCTGAAAAGATAAACACTCAGTGCTTTAGAGTACTCAAGATATTTGCATTCCAAGAGATCTATCTAGGGGATTGTTTGAACTAGTGGTGTTTGTCAGAAGCTTGAAAAAAAATCTTGACCCATGAAGAAAATTCCCCTTTAGGCCTGAGTCTGAAAGGTAGACTCCTGGCAGCTTGAAATGCTTGGTGAGTGACCACCTGGATCCACTTATTGAGCGGAAATGGAAGAAATGCAGCAGTAAAGAAAAAGATTGAGTCTGGTCACTGACACATGTGGACCTGATTTACAGGTAGAGGAGAAGAAGAGAGTGGTTTGACTGCTCGGAAGTTCATAATCTAGCACAAAGGGCTAGAATTGTTGAGAATTTATGAAGGGAACCATAGTCTAAAGGTGAGGCAACCAGTGGACACCCTGGTGAGCCTAAGTGAGGCAGCTCATATGAAGTTGCCTAGAACACAACCAGATGAAGAGGATATTTTTGAGTCTGGGAATTGTTTCATGTTGTTGCTGACTTTCTATTTTGACTTTGATTATAGATGCGGACTTCACCCGGTTCAAACTGTCTTCTCAGAGCACTGGTTTGATGTAAATGGGAAGTATAGATATTGGATACCAAATATGGGGCAGGTAAAGGTATAAAGTGGCTGACTTACAAACGTTAATTGGCAGGGGAACATATTCATTGGATTATAGGATTAAGATATAGGTGTTACTTAACTGCAAATATTAGGCATAGAATTTTTTTTCACTTATAGAATGTTGTTTTTAAATGAAGGTGGCATACATTGAACTGTATGCATTTTAGTCTTATTCTGTTAGGTTCAGATATGATTTTATTGTCCTTTGTTTGGAAATTGTATATGGCTACAGAGTTGCATGAAAGTGTCAAATTGACAATGAGTCGTCTGTAGTAGTTATATAACATGCTGTCACTTTGAAATTAAGAGTGAAGGGGTGGAATTTAGTCTGTCAGTCAGGTCTCGTTTGAATGCACTAAGAAGATAAATATCTTGCTGGAGGCAGGATGCAGCTCCCTCCCTGGGAGACATTGTAGCTGACAAGGTACATGGAGGTAGGGTAGTGTTCTGAGCTGAAGGAGCTACATAGAGACTCCTGCTAGAGCCGAGATGTTTCTACATCCACTGGATCCAGAAGACTTCCCACCCACTGGTCTGGGGTCTTCCTACATTCACCATCATTGCATATGTCTCATGAATCTGAAGAGGACTTTATAGTGTGCTCTCAGACATATGGGATAACATCAGATTTATGGACTTGATCTGAATTGGCTTGGGATTACTCCTTATATAAAGCCCGTTCTTATTCACAAACAGTTCTCCCTAGATTTGTTTCTTTAGCCTATCCAGATTAACACACTACTCAATATATATTAAGAAAAAATTAGAATGTAGGCAGTGAAATATAAATATAAATAATATTCAGGGGAAATTATAATCTTGGTGTATGTAAATGTTCTAAAATTGATTTGTGGTGATATTTTATAAACTTTCTGAAACTTACTGTATAACACATACACTTGCAATCACTGACATAAAAGCCAAATATGATGCAAGAAATCTTTTTAAAATAAGAGGGGTTATAAAACAACTATACTAGGTAAATAAAATATGATCTCTATTTTATTATTTTAAGTCTAGAGAATCTAATTAGTGAAATCAGAAGCCAGGAGCTTCTTTGACTCCCCACCAAAAAAAGAAAAGTAAAACAAAATCTATGGAAGTTTGAGAATTACCACTAAGTTGAGAATTGGTACTTGAGCTTGTTGGGTTTGATTAATTGGAATGTTTTATCTTGTTGAATTCTATAGTATGATGCACAGAGTTTTGAAGTGAAATTCCATTGACAATTTTGAAGTAGAACATTGACCCCTGTGCAATCTCTAAATTATGGTGTAACAATCTATAACAGGTAAGGCTTTTGTGTCAATTTTGACCATCCTGAACTGGCAGTGGCTTTGTAGTCAAGAATTGGTAATTGCCTAAAATATGTATAACATGATGAGATATTTTATGAAAAAGCCATCAACTGAAATAAAGTATCCTCATTGGTTTGTTTTCAATATAGGTAGATATTGATTTTTGCTATCTTATATCTGGCTCATCATCCAACATCTGTTGTTTGTTTTTTAGCTTGAGCCAGATATGTGTTGTGTCTTCTCTTGTTTCAGGGAGTCCTTAACAATCTGTAATCTTCCTTGCTCTGGATTCATTCACTTCTTCAGTCAGAACCCTACCATCTATCTTTTTTTTTTCTGGCATCACTGTCCTCTTGTGGGAGTGGGAGGTCCAGCCTTGCTCCTGGAGAGCTGCTGCTGGATTTGAACCACCAACCCAGTGGGCCACAGTCCCACACACAACCACTACACCACCATGGCTCAGCTCATCTATCTTAATTTTCTTTGCTTCACTAGTTCCTGCAGATAGATGAGTTAAAATATGCCTTCACCTAACATCTTTGTACTTGAGCTTACCTTAAACTTTATACTTACCTGCCTTTGCAGTATAATCAGTTACTTGATATGAAACTTGTTGTATATACAGTTATATACTCTTCACTGGTTTGACTTCTCTATAAATCCCAGCCTAAAACACAGACCAAGTTGGACATTTTGAAATAATTCCAGCAGAAAATGACAATTGAAATGATATTGTGACACTGAGTCCTCTAGAAAGAGTGGGAACTAAGTAATATTTTTATTTTGTTGCTATTACAGCCCAACTAATCACTTAAGCTTTTTGCAACCATATAGCACAGATAGAAACATGTTCTGGTATTGCCCATCATCATAAGTGCTCATTGTTGTGGTGTGCTGTCACCAGAGTGTGAATACATTTCATTAAAGTTCTTACATTTTTTCCCCCTCTCTGTCATCTTTTGTACCAAATAAAATTCCCGATTCCAGGAAGTTTTCTCTCCAAATAAAATGTCTGAAGGGCAGGAAACAAATCCCTAGCTATGCTTCTCAAAAGGATCCTGATTGTTCTTCCAATATAGATATGTTTGTTCTTCTGGAAATCCATAGTACGTTCAATATTTTTGACAACACCAAAATCTAAATGCATCAATGATTCTGTAATTTCACTTCTCCGTTGCCCAACATACATAAGGACATGAGACTATTGAAAATATTATGACTTGAGTTAGGCACTTCTTAGTCCTCAAAGTGACATCCCTTCTTTGCAATACTTTAGAAAGATCTTATGCATCACATTTTCCCAGCGTAGTACACCTTTGATTTCTTAACTCTTGTTTCCACCAACATTTATTAGGGATCCAATCAAAAGGAAATTCTAGAGTGCGCCATGTTTTACTCTGCTTAGCATGATGCTGTCTGTTGGTCAAGATGCGGGGATTTGGGTTTTCTTTACATTGAATTATCATCCATATGAAGATTCAGTCCTGGATCTCCATCAGCAGGTGCATTCTGTCTTCCGTGCTTTCTCCAAGCAAGGTCATATCATTATCCTCACATCAAATGTTGTTAACAAGTCTACCTCGATTTCTTCTGCCTGCTTCTCTGACTATTATCTCAGCATAAAATTTGAGTAACTATGGTGAAAACAATACAGACCTGATGCACACATTTCCAGATGTCAACCCATGCAGTATTTCAATGTTCTATTTGAGTCAGGTCTCTTGGCCAATGTGGATGATATTTTTAATTGTCTCATATGTGTGGAAAAGTTTCACAATTTAAAAAGAAAATGAGAGATTAATAATGCATTTGAAGTATGGTTTTCTTGAAGAACATGGGATATTCTTACACAGGCAGAGAATGAATCGGCCTGTCATTGAACAAGTGCAGTTGGAATACTTCTTTGCACACAGAATGACTTCATTTCACGTGGTTCGGGCAGAATTTGTGAAATAATGCAATGCCTTGTGAACAAATTACTTCCAGGGTGACCTTACCTTTGAACAAAAGGAAACTACTCATTGATAAGGAGGGGTGGGGCCTGCAATGTTAACATTTTCTAAAATATAACCTGTCCATCAAGTAGTTGTATTATCATAATTCTATCAGTTTTGATGTGTCATCAGCTAGAAGCTATCTTAAATTTTCTAAATTTCATCAATAATCAGAAAGTTTATTGAGCACAACAGACCATAAAGAAATTAGAGTTATTAAAAAGGATATAAACATCAGTATGTCAAGCATTGTCCTATTTTATTAAATGTTATGTTCTCTGTGGTATATGATGTAAATAAAGAAAGAAATAATCGATAAAATCCACTTTCTTCAAATTAAGACAAATTATAGCAATGCTATAAGGCAAAGATAAGATTTTAGTCTTTTAATCTTTATGAAATAAGATTGTGACAACTTTCTTCCATATAATTGTTGATTAGGGTCACTTATCATTTGGTTAGAAACTTGATGTTTAACCAGAACTCCAGTACATTGCATATACTAATGAATATTAGCTGCTCAAATTAAACATGTTGCCAAGTTTTTAAAAAATGAAATCTTTGTATCTAAACAAGTGCAAAGAGCTCAAAAACTGCAAATTGGTTACTTAGTCACTAGAACTGTCTTAATTACAGAAACTTATCATTATTGATACTACTGTTGTTTAAGGGAGTTCTAAAATAGACATCTTAAAATACTTCTCCCCAATGTCCTTGAAAATGTGGATTTATTTTGCAGGGTCAGTCCCTCCAAAAATAGAAAAGATATATACATTTAAAATAAATGTAAGTGGACCAACAGAAAATTAGCTAGAAGCTACAGAGAATTAACTAGAAGTTTCCAGAGAATATGAAAGCAACTGAGATGTTGAGACATTTTCTGAACCATAAAACTATATATCTAAAAACATTCAGGGGATAAATTTTAGATGCATCCTCTTTTCTATCTAAATTGAAATGTGAAAAATCAGAAGATTGAATGGACGAGAACTCAAATCTCATTCTACTGAAATCCTCATGTGGTTTAACAACAAACATACTCCACACGAACCAAAGGATTACCTTTAATCCCTGGGAGTACAGAGTGTGGTTGCAAGTCTCAACAAAAGAGCACTGAAAAAGAACAAACAAACAAAACCTAAATGCATAAGGACAGGGTAGTGTAGTAGTGTAGCTATGTAGCTCCATATTCCAGAAACATGCAAAATAAATAAATGAAATAAATTGTTGAAAGAAAGTGTAAGATGGGCATTGCTTGAATTTATTACGAATGCAGTAGATTTGACACTCTCCCACATGAAGAATTAAAGTTCAGCTTTTATATTCCTTAGTAGAAAGCTGCAGGCCATAGTCAATATTTATTCCTAGTTGTGAATTGCAATCACACTTTTATACTGTATTCAGTTCACATCAGGGATTTTCTACAGGGAACAGGTAAACTAATAATGGTGTGAGTCTTGCAAATCAAAATAGCTTCTTAAATGGGATTGCTGAATAATATGTGAGTTAAGTTTGGAAACAAGGATCTCATATTAAAATTTTATTCTATTGTTTTAGTGAATTATAATGCAATCACAGTAAAGGGGTTTATGACCAATATATTCAGTCAATGGTGAAAAATCTCTCTCTCTCTCTCTCTCTCTCTCTCCCTCTCCCTTTAGTTTCTGTTAGCAGCCTACCTGTCTGATGAGCTGGAGCAGCCTTGTGACTCCTATAAATAGCCTGCCAAACCCTCGGATTCTATTATTAGCAATTAGATAGATGACAACTAATCAGCATTCCCTATTCTAATTGCACTGCATCTGGGTTCTTCAAAGCCCCCTGCAATTCTGTTCTGTCTGCTAGGGGTGAAAAATGGGAAGGACAAAACCTACCACACTTATTTGTACTTTTTGCCAAAATTATGATTTAATACCAATAGAATTTTCAACGTCTAGGCAATTTCCCCCTGTCTTTATCCGAAAGTCACATCAAGTGAACCTGAGTCCATGATGAATGTCTACATTAAAGCTATCATTGCTAATAGTATTCCATATCATTTGTCTTTGGTTCCGTGGGACCAAATTACAATCACCACACGACTGTAGCTTATCTTGTGATTAATGATGGTTTTACTAAGTCACTGACAGTGAAGCTTCTGGGAGGAAAATGGTAATATGGTTTGAAATTTTAAATTGCACATTTAAAAAATCATTACCTGGTTTTCAAAGAGCTGGTTAATTTGTGCATGATAGGGGGTAAAATTCTAGTCCTTTTAGGTACTAAAGAGAAGAATTTCTCAAGAATATCATTCCAAATATTAAGGACTTAAGTAAGATACTTATAAATAGCAAAATGTTTCCAAGGGAGAGTCAAACTTCTCTTCGAAAGAATGCTAATGTTTTCAGACAAATATCATAAATATATTATATATATTATATATGAGCTGAATCTTTCTTAGAAAGGATGCTAATATTTCCAGATGATGAGTAATACACACAGATATGACTCAGAGAATAGTCTAATAGAGAATAAGCCTAGATAATTCATCCAAAGTATCCTGCATGCTAGATAGCAGGTTCAGAAAACTGCACTGCACCATTTCCCCGAGAGTCATCAGTGCACATCTAGGTCATTAGTGAGGGAATATTACCAGCATCCATTGGACTTTTGATGTTTTCTTCTAAATTAGATCAGCCCGAAACTAATATGAACTTACATTATAACTGCTGGTACTAATTACCATTGGTTCAGTTTATGCAAAGAGAGATTTTTAAATTAATCTTGCTTTAGGAAACAGTTGGTCAATACCAAGGAGATTTTACATATATATATATATATATAACTTTCACTCTCTTCCCACATGAAATTTGAAACCTTTTTTTATTACAAAAAAGCAGGCTTGGCTAAAATTCAGGATAATAAACGGTTTGCAACTCAAATGCCCATAAAATAAGCTCAAAGCTTTGAAGAAAAGTCATAAATGGCTTTGTTGTGCTACAGTTTGGTAAAAATAGAATACTGGATTCTGAGAATCCATTTCTAGCCCTTCTACAGCTCAATTGACCATGTCTTCTATGATGAAAATGGTCAAAATATGTCCATCTTTCAAAAGCCCATAATCATCCAAGCGACTGCAGCTTAACAATGCCAGTTCAGATTGTTATTTTATTCCTGTGCTTTGCATGCTATGTTAGCTACAGAAAAATATTTTTTCTGGCATGGTGCTTATTTTCTATGTGATTTTGGCCTGGAGAGCTTCATCTGATGCTTGATGCGATATTGTCTGAGATAATAAGAGTATCCAAGTTTTTATATTCTCTAGACATTATTATTCTCTGCATAGCAGGATAGAGAATGGTGGTTTCTGTTTTTTATTTTTAGTGAGACTCATCAAAATGTTGGGGATTGTATTGTTCAATCTGGGCAAGTGATCAATCCTACTTGTGCTCACTCTGTTGTTTATAAGACTAATTATTGTAGCAATTTAGATTATTTTAATGTGCTAAGAGAGCATAATGAAGACTGTTAAACATTTGTTAGAAATATATTTGCCTCTCTGAACCTCTAAAACAGGAATGTTGCCACCTTTAAACTAGTTATTCATCGTAATGATGTTAACATTAATTTGTTAGTTCTTATAATGCTATTTGATTTTCTTGATTAATACATTTACTGTGCAATTCAAAATAAAAATGAAATAAATTATCTAGTTTGTATAAGTAGTGACAAACAATTCATACGCTACATTAACAACAATATTTGAAGAGATATTTGAGGAATATTTTAGAAATGAATGTTCTAAACACAATGAAAGAAAGACTATCATCAGCTAGAAAGCAGTATCTTGAATGAAAATGTTAGGGTTTCAAAAGATTCACTTTGGAGAGACAGTGGTTAAAATAATAAGAAATAAAACCAAAGCACCAACTAATTAAAATCTTTTAAAAATGTCTAAATGATTATTGCAAATGAAATATCTGTTTTTGTCTTTAGTTCTTGTTAGATTAATAGACTCATGCTGATCCTGTGTGTACAGAGTTGAACTGATCATGGTGGTTTTTCAGGAGATATTGCTTAACATTCAGTAAAAATGGTAAGAGCATTTTTATGGCATGTGAACAAAGACTGTTCCCTTTCTTACTTCTCCCGACTCTGGCCAGCTATATGAGTATGGATGTAGATATAGATACAGATGTAGGTTTTTGAATTATTAGCCATACCCCCTCTCTCTAACTTGCCTTTCAATTATATTTTTATATACCGTAGCATTTCCCCCAAAGCCCCGTTTGCAATTTTTTAAGCTTACCTCAGTGGATACATGTTGTACTTGTTCTTTTGCACCTGGCTTACTTCATTTAGTGTGATTTCCTCCAATTCTTCCCATGTAGTGATATGCTTCCATGCATCCATCATTGCTTTTCACTGATGCGCAGTATTCCATTGTATGTATGTACCACAGTTTTTCAATCCATTCATCTGTGTATGGAAAATTGGGTTGTTCTCAACTTTTTGCAATTGTAAACTATACTGTAATGAACATTGGAGCACAGTCTAGCAGTGGCTTGTCTCATATGCCCAGTAGCAGGATTGCTGGGTACCATGTGGTAGCTCAATTTCCATCTGTAATAGAAATCACCAAATCGATTTCCATAGAGGCTGTATGTACCTACAGGTCCAGCAGCAGTGGATGAGAGTTCCCATCTCCCCACAGCCCCACCAAGACTTGTTTCCTCATGATTTTTTGAATTAGGCTATCTTTAAGGATATTGGGTGGTAGTCAAAATAGTATGGTAGTGGTATAGCAAGAGATATTTAGACCAAAGGAAACAAGTTTAAGAGCCAGAAATAAAAACATCGTCACACAGGCAATTGATTTTTGATAAAGGCCCCCAAAATATCAAATGAGAAGTGGGATATCTTCTTCAAGAAATGATGCTGGACCACTGTTGCCTTCATGCAGGTGAACTCAGAAGACAAAGGAGCCTTCGCTAAGCTGGTGGAAGCCATCAGTTCTAACTCTAATGGCAGGTTTGATGAGATCTGCTGTCAGTGGGCTGGCAATGTGCTGGGTCCCAAGTCAGTAGCCTAAATGGCCAACCTGGAAAAAGTCAAGGCGAAGGAACTTCCACCAAGCTGGGCTAGCTTGCACATAACTGGTCTCTGTACATAGCAAATAAACCTGGTCCTTCCAAAAAAAAAAAAACTAAGATGATACAACTAATATGGTACTTTTCAAACTCCTAATTTCCCATGTTTTCATGAAACTATGTAGTGCATACAAAAGCCCCTATAGTGTTCTTAGTAATCTATTGCCATGTAGAAGTGTCAGTGCTGAAATCCCAAAGCACATAAAAATGTCCTTAAGAAGGAAAGTCATCCTTTGAACATCAATTTTATATTGTCACATGCTCTTTCAGAAACAATTCAGTGGTTAAAATGATAAGAAACAAAACCAAAGCACCAAGCTAATTCAGAGACATTGCTTAAATTAGCTGGTACTTTGAAACTTAATTTTAAATTTTGTTAAAGTGAGCCAGAATAATTTAGTCTTAAAATAGTTTCCATCCTGCATCCTTCACCTGACGACTCGGGTATTTCACAAAAATTGACACCAGTAAATCAGTAAGCAAGGCCAACATAAATGGAGAAAAAAAAGCTGGCAGGATTGCATTTTATCTGTATCCACAATCAATGCTCATGAAAATGGCAGTAAAGAAATCAAGGTGCATAATAAATAATAATCTGGAAAATATGCTACACAAGATTTCTTTGAAAAGTCATAAATAACAAAAGTATCACTCAGATTAAGGTGCTTCATATGCAGCCCATGGTAATTACCTCATACACCTATGATGGCTGGACAATAAAGAAGGAATACCAGATAAGAATTGATGCCCTTGCATTATGGCTTGATGAAGAATATTAAATTTATCCTAATTTACATGAACAAATCCTTCGTGTGAGATACACAACCAGTACACTCCTATATGTGAGAGCGGTGAGCTTTTGTCTCAGGTTCTGTGGCTTGTGAACAGGAGGAATGAAGCTGGGAGAAGGACATCATGCTTTGTAGAGAGCGAGCAAATAAGAGGAAAATACTTCCTGCAATGGATTGACATAGTGGATGAACAATATGCTCAAACATAGCACCCTTGCGACAGTGTCGGGAGGAGCAACAGTCTTCCCCCCCCTCCCTTGATTTTTCTTTTCTACTTTATGCGGAGTTACTACGTGCCAAAATTGACTCAAAACGCCTAACAAAAACAGCTCCTCCCCTTTGTCTAGTAGCTCAAACAGCTATTATGTTTTGTCTTAATGACATTCTCAGTATAAAATTCTTTAGTTGTTTCTCACACAGAGTGGTGGTATTTTGTTGTCTCAAAGATGAATTCTAGGTATTCAGGAAAAAAAGCAATAAGATTCAAAGGGACCCATTTGTAGATTTTTTCAGGCTACATGTTATTTAGGCTAAGTGCTAAGCAAGTACAGCGGAGAGGTTTAGGTTTATGTTTTTTTTTCTCTGTGCTTTGAGACACTGACCCACAGATTCCAGCTGACACAACATTCTTAAACTCTGATCTTTTTCTCCTTAAGTTACTAAAACATTATACTTTGTTTGGTTTTCTTTTCCTTTCATGCTTAAAAGTCCAGAAACTTCTTCCAGGTTGAAAGCTACTCTCTTTTGCTCTTCTCAGGAAACACAATCCTGTGCTGAGTCTAGTCCAGGGAGCAAACATGTTTGTTTCTTTGTTTTATTTTCTACTTGTCTACCGTGAGTGGAAAATATGGTGCCAGTTATCTCATTATAGCCAAAGGGGAAACCTCTCTAATTTATTTTGTAAAGCTAGCATAACACCGCCAAATCCCAACAATGGAGCCCGAGAATAAATGAGAGCTGAAATATATTTATAAATAGGGATCCAATAATCTTCAATAAATTAGAAGCAAATCAAGTCTAACTATATGTTAAAAGCTATGTGCTAGAACTAAATGAAATTTGTTTCACTGTTGCTATAGTAATGAAATGTCATGGAATCTTAGCATCATATAAATAGGTCAAAGAAGAAAATCTTTTTAGTTGCCATAGTAGATCAAACAAAGTCCTCACTGTACAGTGAGTACAAATATTTTCTTAGCACTTTAAATAGAAAATTATTTATATAAATGAAAAGTAATAAAAATGTCTTGTAATATCATTGATATTTACTATTTTATTATTTTATATGGTGAACTTTATGGATATAGAACATAAAAATCTTAGAAATTACTATAAGTATTTTCTGTTAACAGATTGATTTGTAACAATGTTGCAACATCATTGTTATGTGCCCAACATTAAGACTGAATAGGGTTCCAATGCTGTTTTAAATCGTTTTGAATTTTTCACAAATGCACCGGATCTGACATTTCAAGGAATTGTTCTTTCATTAACTATATCCTACTCATATTCATGATAAAATAATCTAGTGCCATGATGTCATGAAAAATATTTTTTTAGAATCCTTAAATATGGATTTCACTTTATTATAAGAATTCATACTCCTTTATTCTCACAGGCAGATAAATTTTCCTAAATGGGCATATGTGGGTAAAAATGGTTATGTTTTCCTCCTTGCCCTGGGATGATGGGAAATGGGGTCAAATGATTAGCACAGAGTGCAACTCTGTCCACTAGTTAATAACTCTTATCAGTCTAAATAATTCCATTGACTTAAGACATATTCAAAGAAAAGCCTTAAGAAAGAAATAAGGGGAGAAAGGAAGAAATGGAGCTGTGAGGAAGGAGGGGAAAGGAATAAAATTGTGAAGTAAATTGATAAAATGATGTACACATCTCAAACACCCAAGAAGGAGCACCATGGCAAGAAGCAAGTTGTTAGTGTGGTTCGTAGGTGACATTCAGTGGTTTATGACTTATAGAGACATTATCCACAGCAAAAGGAAGCTGTCAGTCCTGTATCACTGACATCATTTTCCTATCCCTGACCACATCTGGCATTCATTTGTTGAAGGCCTTCCTCTTTTTTGCTGCCCATACATTTTACCAAGCATGATGTTCTTCTCTGGAACTGGTGTTTCCTGACAATGTGCCCAAAGAACGTTAAGACATAGTCTTGCTGTTCTTGCCTCTAAGAAGTACTCTGTCTATATGTCTTCTAAGACAGATATGTATGTCTTTTCAGCAGTTCATGGTTCTTTCAGCACCACAAATCAAATCAATCCATTTTTGTTTGCTCTTCCTTATTTAATGTCAACTTTTCACATGCATATGAGGCAACTGAAAATACCATGGCTTGGGTCAGGCACATCTTAGTCCTGAAAGTAACGTGCTTACTTTTCAGTACTCTACCAGAGTCCAGGGCAGTAGATTTATCTAATGCAATGCACTTTTGATCTTTTGACTACGCTTCCATGAGGATTAATTAGGACCCCAGTATGACAAACAATCCTTGACAATTTCTATATTTCTCTATTTATCATGAGAATTGTTAGTCTTCTTTTTATTGATTTTTAACCCAAACTGAAGGCAGCAATCCTTGATGTTCAAATACTCCTCAATTTCAGCAAACAGGGTGGTGTCAGCTGCATATTGTAAGTTGTTAATAAGCCTTCTCCCAATCCTTATACCACATTCTTCTTCATATACTTCAACTTCTCTGATGATTTTCTCAGCATACAAATTGAAGAAGTATGGTGAAAATATATCGCCCTGACATACACCTTTCCTGATTTTAAAATATGCAGTATTCCCTTTTTACATTTGTAAAACTTTAGATCCAGATGCAAGTTCTATATAAGCAAAATGAAGCGTTCTGGAATTCCCATTTTCTCATAGCATTCATAGTTTGTTTGTTTTGTGATTCATACAGTAGAATGCCTTGACATAGTCAAGAAGACACAAATAAACATCTTTCTAGTATTCTCCAAGTTGAGCCAGGACCCATTGAACATCACCAATGGCATGCTTGATTCTGGCCCTTTTTCTGAATCCAGTTTGAATCCCTGGAAACTCCCAGGGGACTGGTAATGTTGCAACTGTTGATGGATGATTTGCAGCCAAAAAGAAGCAGGTAGTATCTTTATAAGGAAAGTGATCTTTAAGTTTTGAATTCATAGCCCTGATTCAACTTCTTGAATCAAGAGAAGCATTCTTTTGAAACACTGCTTTTATATAACTCATAACCCAGCCTATAGAGGAATATTTTCATTTTTGCCTAGAGAGATTAATATAAAGCTAAACAGCTTGAAACATATATTGTCATGTTGCTTTCAACAACAGAGATCCTATACAGCACCGAACAAAGCACTGCCAGGTTCTACACCGTCTTCACAATTGTTATATTTGAGTCCAACACTGCAGGCACAGCAAGTCCTTCTCATCAAGTCTTCCTCTTTTTCACTCCCTGCCTTTCCATATTACCAGGCATGGCATCAAAGTACCTGAGTCATCATGCCATCCTTACTTCGAAGGAATCTTCTTACTGCATCTCTTCCAAGTAATACTTGTCTTCTCTCCTGTCACCCTGTGACACTTTCACTATTCTTTACCAGTATCAACATTCAATTGCATCTGTTCTTAGATCTGCTTCTATGTCAAACTTTCACCATTAAACAGGCAATTGAAAATATCATTGCTTGGGTCAAGTGCACATTAATCCTCAATGTGACATCCTTGCTCATCGTTACTTTGAAGAGCCTGTGTGCAGTGCAATTATCAGATACAATACATCCTTTGATTTCTTGAGCAAGAAAAGATCTCTTTTTCTTTTAATCTTTCTTTCTTTTTTAATCTTTTCTTCATTTATCACAATGTTACCCATTTATCCACTTGTGAGGATTTTGGTTTTCTTTCTGTTAAATTATAATTCATATTTAGAGAGAATGGTTAACCATCACCCACAGTGATTTCAAGTCCTTTCCCCTCTCAGCAAGCAAGATTATACTATTTCTCAAGTTATTAATAAGCTTTCTTCCATTGCTCGTGCTATATTCTCCTTCATGCAGTTCAACACCTCTGATGATTTTCTCAGGATGCAGACTGAATAAGTATGGTTAGAAAATACAGCTCTGTTGCACACGCTTTTAAAGTTGTATTTCAAACCACTGAATATTCCCTTATTCTGTTTCCTCAATTACCTTTTAAACATTACTTTATTTGGGACTCTTATAGTTCTTCTCCCAAATATATATTCATTTTGTCAAGCACATCTGTACATATGTTGCCATCTTCTTTTTCAAAGTATTTTCATTCTACTTGAGCTCCTGGCATCAGGTCCTCAATTTTCCCTTTCTCACCCACCCTGCCTCGTGTCCCCTTGGTAATTTATAAATTATTATTGTTTCTTCCATGTCATTTCACCTACTTTTCTGCTGTTCATCTCCCCAGTATGGGGCCATACACTGATCATTGGGATCCCTTCCCCCTTCCTCCCCACCCCTCCAACACTTCCCCTTTTAGTATCATTGCTCCCCTTAGTGGTCCTGAGGGGTATATCTGTTCTGGATTCCCTGTGTCTTCAATTACATTTTGATTAATGTACAGACCCCATTTGAGCACAACTGGGTGTTCAGTAATTTGTATTGTGCTCAAGGTTATTCATGGTTCATTATGATCTACACAGTTCATTATGATCTACACATAGTATTGTATAGTCAATAAAACACAAGTGAACACATTTCTGTATCTTCTGCTCCAACCAAGATCCGTCTGACTTCAACAATGACATACTTTGTTCTATGTCCTCCTCTGAATTCAGCGTGAATTTCTTGTAGCTCCATGTCATTGTAGTGCTGCAATTAATATTTAGTTATCTTCAGCAAAGTTTACTTGCATGTAACATGAATACTATTGTTTGATATTTTCTCCATGCTGCTGAGTCACCTTTTTTTTTAAATAGGCACCGATAGGATCTTTTATTGTCACTTCCAACGCTACTGCCTTCCTAGTTTCTTGGTACAGATGAACAAGTGTTTCCAGTGCTTCATTAATTTGTTGAAACATTTTAATTAGTATCCCATCAATACTCAGAGCCTTGTTTTATGTTAATGCCTTTAGTACCCCTTAGGTTTCTTCCTATGTACTCTCGGTTCTAGGTCACATAAAATTTCTAGAAATTGGTATATGCAGATCAGTTCTTTTCAAGTACAGTGATTTTGTAAAATTAATTACATCTTGTTTCTAGGATTCCCATATAATTCAATACTTTGCCCATAGGATGTTTCAAACCTGAAGCTTGAGATTTCTCTTCAATTCTTTCATCTTAAGAAAAATCATAGAAAGTTCTTCTTTTGGTTTTTTAACTCCAAGTATTTGTACATTTCATTATAATGGTGAAATAATCAAACAATATCATTAATATTGCATGCAATAATTCATCTTATTCAGTTCCCATTGACATTTTGTGTTCTTCCCTTTTGCTTCACCATTCCTTATGTTTTCTTTAAGTAGTCTATGATTAAGAGCCAGGTTGGGAAGGTCATCTGATATCCACTTTAATCTTTATTTTGTTCCTGTGGTCTGTAAGTTCTCTAAAGTGCAGAAAGAAAGACTATAAGAGTTCATTGGTCCACACAGAAGTACAGAGGGCTCAGTTCAACTCATTTTCATGGAACAGTTAATATACTGGAAGTCCTTCAACTCACATGGGTTGTGAGGTCCAAGATCAAGAAAGAAGAGTGGTCCTGCAGGCAGCCGACAGCAAGGTGGGTCAGCAATCACCAGTAGCTTAGGGTTTAGTGAAGCAGGCCCATTGGGATCTGGGACTCAAGGACAGCAACAGACATCACCAACCACAAGCTAAAGCTATGCAAGCTCCAGCAGTATAGTGAAGCAGGTCTTGAAAGAGGCTCAAGTTCTAGTGACGTGGTCCCACAGGTAGTGTAGCACACAGTTTGAGGCAGAAAACTAGCTAAAGCATCATGGAGCTAGAGGGAATTGGATGTCAGCTGTCTATTTATTTCAGCTGTTCTCCAATATAGCTGTGACAAGATTAAACTCAGCTCACTTACTTCTATTGGCATAGTTGGCAAAATGCACCTACCACTCGGTCTTTTGAATGTCCACCTTCTTTCCTCATGTATGAAATTTTTTATGTCACCCACCAGCTGATCAGGTCTTCTGTCCTTAAATTTCAATATGTCAAATATGTTCCTGAGGCGTTCTCCAAATTCAAATGAGATATATTCAAGGTTATGTTATAGCACTAATGGATATATTTTCATTGTTTTCATCTTCAACTAGAACTTACATGCATTGATAGTACTTAATTACTTTGATCGTATGCTCCAGAGTCTTCCCTTACTCTCACATTAGGTGTTGATATTAAATGTCTCCATCTTATCTTCCAACATGTGTAGTCAATTCTATCTCTGCATATTCCATCCTGTTAAGTCAAAGTTTATGTTTCCCATTTATGTTGCTGAAAAAAGTAGTTGGTCTTGCAAACTTTTGTTATGCAATCTCCAGCTTTATTTCCATCACCAATGCCATATTTTCCAACTACTCTTCCTTTATCTGCTTCCAATTTTTGCATTCCAATCGCCAATAATTTTCAATGCATCTTGATTAATTTCCAACAGAAAAACTTTGCAGCGTTATCTCATTCTTCACTGCTGGCTTGAGAGACTGATGAATGCTTTCCAAAAATAGTTGTAATAAATGGATTTCCTTGTATGCGTAAAGATATGATACTACCACAGAGAGCATGGTATTTCAAGTTAGATGGTCAAAAATCTTTTTTGGTAGTGAAAATGAACTCATTCTTTTTGAACTTGTCATACTAGGTATAGTAAACAACATAATTACCTGATTTCAAATGGCCAATCCCTGTTGACATTAGCTCATTAATGCTTAGTTGCCTAATCTCTTTGCATTCTGTTTCACTTATGATAACCTCCAATTTGTCTATATTCCTACACCCCAAGTTGCAATTATTAAGAAATATTTGTAGCTGTTTCTTCTCAGTTTCAATCTTGGCCCATCAGCTAATGCAAGTCCTGGAGGCCTTTCTCTATCCACAGCTATACTTTGAGAAAGTGGCTCTTATTCATATGAGCATCATGACTTGAGGGATTCATAGACAGTGTTCTATCTGATAATGTTTTACTGGTGTCCATAAAGTTTTCAGTTGCTACATCCTGAAAAGTTGACAATTTATGTATTTTTTCATAGTCTATTCTTAATCTGAGAACTCTGGTCAATCTTATTCTCCTTGGGTGACCCTGCTGATATTTGAAATAGACAGTGTAACAAACTGACAGACAAGTGGTGGTTGAAACACATAATGTTCATAAAAGAGAAGAGGTGAAGACATTCACAATGAATATATTCTATAATTTTAATAAAAACATCTTGTCATTTGCTTTCCATTTTCTGTACAGTGATGACCTGCATTTGGTGATACTACAAGTTATGCCACATGTATTTTGGTACTGACAGGGTCACCTGCAATGGATGGCTTTCAGGCAAATTTATAGATAAGAACACACCAGAAATAAAGAATTGGCATTTTAATTGTGAAAATACACAACCAATGAAAGCCATATGCTATGATGCACACACAGATATAGTACTTGAGCATGAGCCTGAAAATATAACTGGGGCATGCTCTCTCCTTAACATAGTGTCTACACAAATGATAAGGAGTGGACAAAGCTTTCAAAGACTTCATTTTCTCATGCTATAGTTCAAAATTAAAATAAATAGTTCTAAAAAATCACTAGCAATTGGAACATTAAATGTGTAAATATTGCTTTAATGCAAAAAAAGTGAAAATAACACTCTCATGACTAAGGTGGAAGAGACTTTAAGCCATGATCTTTTAGTCATCTCATTTGAAAGTGAATTAAGGAAAAAATAAGGAAGAACAAGGAAGAATTCAATCGTGTGAATTAGAATTTTGGGAAAGACTATTAAATAAAGCATGGACTGCAAAAAAGCTAACCGATATGTCTTGATAGAACTACAGCCAGGGTATTACATTGAAACCAGATTGACCAGATTTCATTTTACATATTTTGCACATGTTATCAGACCTCAGAGAAAGACTGTATGCTTGGTAGGGGACCAGTGGAAAAAAAGAAGACTTTAGACAATACATATTGATCAAGTGCCTGAAATAATGGCCTCAAACTTGGTCATGATTTTGAGAGTTACATAGACCAGCAGTGCTTCCTTCATTTGTGCATATGGTCACTCTGAATCAAAATTGACTGACCAACATCAAATAGCAACTGCAACGATCATCAGTACTTTATGAGCATGCTCTGGGAAAAGCTTCCGAATCACACAACACTTCAGATTATGTATTTATTAGATATATCTTGATATATGATATTTATTTATTTATGACATATGATAATGTTTATAATAAAATGGTGATCATAGATGGTCTAGTTCATCAAAGGTAACTTAGAGGTAACAGTTTTTATTTTCTATATTATCTACCCATGTAATTCATTGAGAAAAGCTAAAATTACTGTTGTTCTAATATAGAAAAGTCGTTTAAAATAAAGGAAACGAACCCCTTCAGAAAGCAATTCACTTTAATTGGGTACTAAACTGCACTAAGAACATTAGTACACCATGACTCTAATTTGGCAAAGAAAAAAATTCTGTTAATTTTTAAAATGCTGTTATATAGGATCTCATAAGTACCTACCGTTGATTTTTAATAAATTTTCCTTTTCTATTCAGCCTCTTTTTTTTTCATGGAAATCTGATACCAAAAGATCACTGCTTGTGTTTAGAATAGATTTATTCTTGTTAATATTTTATTAGTTTCTATTTTAAGTTTTAATAAGAGTATTTCTAACCTTTCTCTCTACAAGCTTTTGTAAGTGGATTGTGCTGCAAATTGAAGTACTTAGGAAATCCATTGGCTGTGCATGTTTTTAAAACTCTTTGTGAAATGAAATGTCACAACTAAGCATTCAAGTGGCCACCACCCTGGAGCAGAGCATATTGGCAGGGATCTCAACACCTGTTTGGCTTTCCCTCTTACTCCATTTTCTCCCTTGTTGGCTGCCCTAGCTGAGTGGTGACATTTATTTTTATTACATAGCAAATGAAACTTACTCTGAACATAGCTCCTTGTATCAGTTTAACCCAAAGGTTTAATAGAACTTTTATCTGTATACTGGTTTCCAACAAGTTTCAACCAAATGAAATTTAGTTTTAAAATACATAACACAAATTATATTTGAAATGGCTATATTTATAAACTGTAAAATATTCTTAAAAAATTATGCCCAATTAATGGGAACATCCTGCAAATATTCTAACAAAGCAGCTGTCTTGACATCCTCACAAAAGTATAGCAATGTACATAGCTTTACCATTGGTGGCGCAGCTGACTAGCGATGACGCTTGAATCTAATTCAATACTTTATTAGATATTATATTTTCCTCTTTTACTTGGTAGTAAGTATCTGTGTTAGTCTGGGTAGACTAGAGAAACTTCCCTTAGAGTCTCATATGTGAATTAAAAAGAGGTTTATAGGGCTGAGCCCCGGTGGCGTAGTGGTTGTGCACGGGACTGCGGCCCACTGGGACAGAGGTTCAATTTCAGCAGTGGGGCTGGGCCTCCTACTCCCACCACCGGAGAGCAGTGATGCAACCCCCCCACAAAAAAAAAAGAGGTTTATATATAAGAGAAATTGAATATTGAGGAAACACCCCAGTCCAGTCCAGATCAAGTCCATAAGTCTGATACTATTCCACATGTCTTATACCAATCCATGAACTTCTCTTTAGACTCATGAAATACATGTAAAGACACCAAATGCAAGACAATCACAGACCAGTGGGTTCAAAGTCTTATGAACACAGTGGTGGTAGAAGCTTCTCAGTGCTGGCAGGGGTACTCACATGGCTTCTCCAATTCCAAGGTCAAAGAGTCTATCACGAGGGGTCATGTTTCTTGTCAGTAGAGCATTTCTCAGATAGCGAGCATAAAGAGGAGGAAATCAAAGGAGGAAATCCAAGAATTCTTAGAATTCTCTGGAGAAGCCAAGCCCACCCAGAGGCTTCATTGGCTATGAAAGAGTAGACTTCACTCCTAACCCTCTCTAGTCCCAAATGGATACCAGATGATGTTACTACCACAGCATCATGAGGAGAGATCAATTTCTGAGAAAGATATCAAGCATGAGTGAAAAAGAGGAACACTGTCGGTGACCTTGATCAACATTTGGTGTAAACGTGGAAATAATTGTGAGAATGTCACACAAGTGGAGAATGTTTCATTCTGTTATACATCAATTCATTGTCAGTCAGACCTAGGTTAACACCTAACCACACCAATAAAAGATTGAACATTAATTAAAATTTATCAAGTAATAAAATACTTTCTAGTCAAAATTGTCTTATTAATAAAGCAGTCGATCTTTGGCATCAGATTTCCGAAGTGACATGTTTGTGATTTGCTTTCTCTGTTGAAGATTTTGTGATAAGAAATCATGTAAGTGATGATTTCCAAGCAATTCTTTCCCAAATAGATACATTTTTGGAAAATGGTTTGAATGATAGGAGTACAAATTCTTTACCATCATTAAAGGGGTAAGAACTACCTTTTAAAATAAAACTCTGAGGATTCTTTCACAATTGGGCAAAATGCTTGCTTCCCCTCCATATCCACTATCTCTTGCACACTTCGCATCTATTACCCAAAGACATGCCGCAAGAGCTAGTGATGGCGACAACAGCAGGAGGTGCTCCTTCACTTTCTTGGCTCGCCTCTCAGAAGCACCTGACGTGGCAGAGTTCACTATTTTTGTAATGGCTGGGTTGTGTTTATGTCTTTGTACTTTATTCAAACATATCCTAGGCTTCACATTTTGTTAGAGTGATGCAATGCTGCAGTTAACTAAACAAAGTAAGAGGAAGTTAAGTTATACTTGTTAGAGAAACACTGAAAGTCTGAAATCTATTTTAACTCTACAACTGTCATTCTCTATCCTTCAACCTAGAATATGATTAGTTGCTTCCAAATTTAGTCTATTTTGCCAGGTTTGCTAAAATTACATTTCATGAAGCTTTTGCTCTCTAGAAAGCAATAATCTATATAAGGTGATTTGGGGATTGCAAACAGAAGCATCATATACCTTATTGTTTTAAAAACCCAGTCATTTAAATATCCTAGCTTATAGTGAAATGAGCTTGAACTTCTGAGGGATAGAAATGTGATAAAATAGCAACTCTTCCAGTTCCTTCAAATTACTAAAAGCAATAATACTTCTTGTGGAAAGAGCTGCTGCCTTTGAGCAGGTTCTTGTGGTCATTCTTGTTCGGTGCCACCAGGCCAGTCCTGACTCGTATCACCCTTTGTAACATGTCTAAAGTTGAAGAGATCAGCCCATGTCACCCTTGTCTCTAGGGGGCATCACATCTACTTCTTCCAAGATACATCTGTTTGTCCTTCTGGAAATTCAAGTTATTGTCAATATTCTTCATCAATATCGCAATTCAAAGGCATCAGTCCTCCCCCTGTTCTCGTTGGACAGCCTTCACATGTACATGAATGACTGAAAACACCAGAGATAGAAGGACAAACCTTTGGGTTAGGGAAAGAAAAATATTAATTTTATTTGAGTGCATTAATAATAATTGTATGACCTGAGTACTAATAAACTGCACAACAATGAGCCTTGTCAAAATTCACTGTATTTTTTCAGTTTGGTTACACTGTCATTCTGCAATATGAAAGATAAAATGAGATTTTGTGACTTTAATTGTAAAAAGCTAATTTGACTCCACTTATCTGTCAGTTGGCTATACTTTGGAGTCTTGCACTTTGTTGTGATTTGAGAAGCGATGTCACCAGTAATTATAATACCAGAAGGGTCACCCAAGGTAGACAGTTTTCTTCAGAGCTTCCACATTAAGAACAGACTATGAAAAAGGAATTGGCTATCCACTTTTTAGTGATGAGCGTCTGAAAACCTTAAAAACAGCACCAGAAAATTGTTTGATATAATGCTGGAAGATGAGGCGCTGAAGTCAGAAAGCACGTCTTCAGAGGTAGGAGGAAATGATGTCTTCAGAAAGAACACTCAACACTAATGACATGGATGGAGAAAGGGCTTCAGGACTTTCCAGCTTGAAAAAGTCATTAATAATAAGAATGTGGAATGTAGAAAGTATGATTGTAAAAAAATGAGAAGTCAAAAAATGAAATAGAATGCACAAAGATCTGTATTCTAGCTATTTATTAGCTGAAATGAACTGGTATTGGCCATTTTGAATCAGATAATGATATGGCTCACTATGTAGGAATGACAAAAATGGATTTCATCTATGAACAAAAAGACATCTCAAGAGCTATCTAAACAAAATGTTGATTTTATCAGAATAAAGTCTATAACCATACAAGAAAATCCAGTTAAAACATGTATTATTCAAGTTCACGAATGAACCACTGAAGCCATTAAGGGAGAGATTGAAGAATTCTACCAACTTCTTCAGTCTGAATTTAATCAAATTTACAATCAAGGTGTATAAATACTTAGTGGTAAATAAAAGGAGAAGATGGAAGCAGGGGGGAAGTAGCAGTAGTTGGAAATATGGCCTTGAAGTTAGGGACCAATAATAAACTTTTTCAAGACCAGTGACTCCTTCATGACAAAAATATTTCATAAACAAAAATTGCCAAAAGAAAAACAGAAATCACCTTCACACAATAGAATTTAGGGGAATCGAATTGCAAACATCTCTAGGAAGAGAGCATGAGAAGCTCAATATCAACAGCTAATTTGACACCAGGGTCTAACTGGGGAACAGATAGTCAATTGTTTATATGTAAGATAAGGTTGAAGTTGAGGAAATTAAAAACAAAGTTTGCAGGAGCTAAACTACAATCTTGAGTATATTCCACCTGAGTTTTGAGAATCTCTTTAAGATCAATTTGATACATTAATTCCTAATAACAAATGACCTGATGAGCTATGGAATGACATTAAGAATATATACATGAGGAAGACAAAAGGTAATTTTAAAACACAGGAAAGAAAGAAAACAGTAATGTGGATCACACAAGAGACTATGGAACTTGCTTTTAATCCTAGAGAAGATGAAGTGAATAAGGAAAAAATAATTTGACTATAAAAGCCAGAACAGAAAATTTCCAAAAGCAGCTTGAGAAGACAAAATAGAATGTTATAGTGAAATATGCAAAGTCTGGAGTTAGAGAACCAAAAAGAAGTAATACACTCAGTGTATCCCAACCTGAAAAAAACTAAAGAAAATATTTAAGCCTCAATATGAAATATTGATTTGTTCTATGGGCAAAATGTTGACTAATGCAAGATACATTACAGTTGAAGGAAGGGAAGCTCAGAGTAGCTATACCTAAAAGAATTAGTCAGCACTTGACTGTTTCAATTGGTATCATGTAACTGAGAACTGATTTTACTAAAGGAAAAAGTCCTTGCTACATTAATGACATTAGCAAAAGAAACAGGTCAGGAATACCAGTTAAAATGTTTCAACAAAGTGATGACTTAACTATTCTAAGAAATTAGGAAGACAGCTACCCAGGCAAAAGATTGATATTTTTACCTATTCCAAAGACATGTCACCCAACAGAATGTAGTCATTATATAACAATACCATTATTTTTATATAAACATAAAATTTTCTGAAAATCATGCAATACTGGTTGCTACAGTACATCAATAGAGAGCTGTCAGAAATTATAGCTGGGTTCATAGAGGCTTTGCAACAAGAGATATCATTGATGAGGTCAAATGGATTTTGGCTTAAAGCAAAAAGTACCAGAAATGAGTTTACTTGCGTTTTATCATTTATGTGAAGGCATTCAACTATGCAAATCATAACAAACTATGGATAACCTTGAGAAGGATGGTAATTCCAAAGAACTTAATTGTGCTCATGGGAAATTTGTTCATGAATCAAGAGACAGTTTCTCTAACAAAACAGGGTACTAAAGCATGATTTCAAACTAGGAAAGTTGTGTGACAGGGATATAAATTATTCAATCTGTATCTTAAGCAAATAATCTAAGAAACAGGACTATATTAAGGATAACTTGGCACCTTTTTTGGAGGAAGGCTTAATAACAACCTTTGATTGAAGGAGCTATAAAAAATTAAATGATGCATCACAGTGGTTAAATCTGCTGCACCAGATTTCTTCAAAGTGTTAAGATTAGAATGCTGCAGTGAGGGCCGCATGATGCCTGACTCAACTCAAAGTATTTGAATTCAATTCCTATGAATGGGACATCTGCATTGAAGAAAGGCTTAATAAGCTGCAATATGCAGAAGACAGAACCTTGCTTGCTGAAAGTGATGGAGAATTGAAGGACTTGCTGAAGAAAATCAAGGATTGCAGCTTTCATTGAAAAGAAAGTATGCTTCTTTAAGGTCTAAAGTGTGCCTCACCCTACCATGGTATTTTCCCCTGTCTGATTTGCATGTGGATGAACATTGTATAAGAGCAACTATAGAAGAATCAGCACATTCTAATTGCTGTGCTGGAAAAGAATATTGAAAATATCCTGGATTCCTAAAAGGACAAACAAATCTGTATTGAAAGTAAGGCCAGAGTGAGGCAAAGACAGCAAGACTTCAGCTTAGATCATTTGGAAATATTGTCAGGTGGGACCAGTCGCTGGAGAAGGACCTCATGCTTGATTAAATGGAGGGAGAGTGAAGAATTCCCTTGATGAGACTGACTGATAGAGTCACTGCTTCAAGGGTCTCATGCAAAAGGAAAATTGCAAGGATGACACAGGGCTGTGCAATGTTTTGTCCTATTGTTCATAGGGTCTCTGTGGGTCAGAGTCAACTTCATGGTCCCCAACAACAACAAAAAGACAACAACAAAAACATATTCATGTGAGAGTTGGGCATGGAATAAGAAAATGAATATGGGACCATTGCATTTCAATTAGGATGCTGGAACAAAGAATATTGAATATTGAAGTACCATGCTTGGCTATTCCTTGTGGTAGAGAGCATTTTAATTCATGGCTAAATTTATAAATTTCAAGGACCACTTAGCATCATTGATGGTTATGAAAACTGCTCAGTAAAACTTCAAAAGGTCCTAGCAAACTAGCTGCCTGCATTTCTCCATCTTTGAGAATATAAAGTATTCATCTTTCACCGTCGTGAATAAAGTTTTGGGAGCTATTTGGGGTTATGATGTCCAAGACCACTGTGAAATAATTCCACTCATGGGAACAGCTGGTCCAGCCCAAGTGGGGCTCTGTCAGAAGCCGGTTCCCACTCGAACAGGAGGCAAGATCAAGACCACTTGCTGGAGGGGCATGAATTCACAACCGATGATACCATGTAAACCTGGGATTCTTTCTCTAATACTGACTTTTCATTCTTCACATAGTCCAGCTTTTCAGATGATTTGTTTTATAATATATCAACAAAGTTAGGTAAAAGAATATAACAGTGATGCACACCTTTCCAGACTTGGACATAGGTGAAAGGAAGATATAGATTCAATTTTGAAACATAATAAATTGATAGATAATAAGAATAAATGTATACTTGGGATCTAGAAAAATAAGGCTACTTCTGTATCCTATTTTAGCTATTTCAATTCTTTTTTTTTGTTTATTTGTTTTTCTATTTCAATTCTTTATAGTAAATCTTATTGGTAAATAATGTTGGTTCATGATAAATGCATGACCTACCAGTGTCTTTAAGTCCTTAGAAAATGACTTCTTGAAAAGTGAAATCTCGCTTTGAAATTATGCTGAAAGTTTGTCTTTGACAAAGGAGATAGAGAAAGAATATAAATAAATAATAAGAAATTATTCTGTCAAACATACCAGAGTGTTCAATCACTAAGTGAATTTAATTATTGATGCATTCTTCGTTAATATCACTTTCTCCTTTTCTGCTCTGTCTATGCTGTCTTTGTGGGTAACTATGTAGAATTTTGCTTATTCACCTTATTTAGGCTTGCATTTATCTTGGTTTCACAGGTTGCTCAAATTCACACTCAGAAAAAATTAATCAGTATCTTTACTGGATATATAACACTTAAAAGATATGTAAAGTCAGAAATAAAATCTGTTTTTGAGTTTTTTTTAATTTTCAAAAAAATTAGTTAGCAATTCAGTTGATTATTATTATAATCATTGCATCTGTTCTCTTACTATATCCCAAAGCACCTTAATTCAAATGGACAATTTCAGTTAAAACCATAGCTAAGATTTAAAGTTTGGTATACATTGTATATAATGTGTCTGTCCTGAATGGGCAGTACTTATGTCTTCAGGAAGTCCTCTAAGGAGAAAAAAGTTTTTAAGACAATTTTACAAAGGAAGGGGAAAATGTATATGTTTTCAAATGAATTTTGCAAAGGTAGGAAAATCAAACTGTGAAGTGAATAGCAACATTACTCTCAACTTACTCTCATGCTGCCTTCATGACCCTTCTGATTCATAGTGACATTATGTAAAAGAGCAAAACACTGCCAAGACCTTGCCATCGGTACAATTGTAGTCCTGTGTGAGACCACCATTGTAGTCACTGTGTCAGACCATCTTCTTCACAGTCTTCCTATTTCTTTTCAGTTCCTCTATTTTACCAAGCATGGTCTCCTTATCTAGAGACTGGTCTCTTTTGATAACACGAGACAAAGTTTTGCTATCCTTGCTTGTAAGAAGCATTCTGGTTGTACGTCTACAAATATATATATATGTATATATATGTATATATTTGTCAGTTCAAGAAACTTTCATTATTCCTCTCCAGCATCATAAATCACATGCATTAAATTTTCTGAAGTCTTCCTATTCAATGTCCAACTTTCACATGCATGTGAGGTGATTGACTAATGCATGGATTGGCTACAGTGCACATTAAGGTTCAGAAGTAACATCCTTGCTCCTCAACCCTTGAAAGAGATTTTGTGCAGCAGATTGGCTCAATGAAATATGTTGTTTGGTTACTTGACTGTTGCTCCATGAGCATTCATTGTATATTCCAGTAAAATGAAACCCTAAACAACTTCAATCTCATCTACATTATCATAATGTTTTCCTCTTGGCCCAGTAATGAGGATTTTGGTTTCCTTTACATTGAGTTGTAATCTATGGGGAAGGTTTCAATCATTGATCTTCATCAACAAGTTCTATAAGTCCTCTTCACTGTCAGTGAGCAAGGTTGTGTCATCTATATGTTGCAGATTGTTAATAAGCTTTTCTCTGATTCAGATGTCCCATTCATATGAGGGAATTACAAATATTATGAGTCAGGTCAGACTTAGCTCTCAAGGCAACATTTTTATCTTAATGCTTTGAAGATATCTTGTGCTGCAGAAGTAACCTTTCCAAGACATCTCTTGTCTTAGCAGCTGCTTCCATGAGCATTGTTTGGGGATCCAAGCAAAAAGAAATCCATGTCAACATCAATATTTTCTCTTTTTTTCATATTATATATTGTCCCAGTTGTAAAGCATCAAGACTAAGAATAGAGTACATAGAAGGAATGGGCTGTGTCATGGAAATATTGTTAGATACTGAAAATCTCAGGCATAGGATCAGTCACTCTTTGCAAGGTTGATACTATTCTGATAGGAGGAGGAAGCAGAAAACATTTAGAATGCCTCTGACAGTGTTATGGTGCTCTGGGTCCTTGTGGGCTGAGTGTATACTTCTGAGGGATTGAAAAACAAGTGAGGAATGGCTGTTTAGCTGAAGTGTTATCATTTCAGAATGTGAGCTTGTTTCCCTACAGTGTGTTTAATAAATTAAGAAAATTAGCACTCATTTTTATGCAAAATATCTACAAATTGTCAGAATTTAACATGTATGGGAAGCAATGATAGAGGGGTTTTTGTTTTGTTTTCTAATTCCATGCTTAAATTTATGCCTGTATGAATTAGCTAATAAGACTAATCATAAAAATTTATTCTTGTTTTTATTTACCAAGTCTATTTTATTTTTACCTTGTCCTGAATTTTGTGATTTACTTTACGTATATTCTTTTTTCTACTTTCATATGAAGGCTAAAATTGAAAGCTAAATTTATCTATCATGCCTAATGATGTATAACATTGTGTTATTAAGGTGGGAAAAATTCAGAACAATATCAAACTATATTTTGGTAACAAAATTAGACTCAATAATTTTTATACAGTGGAGGAGATTAAGCCCAAAGTAATTAGTTTCAGAATAGTATCTATGGAAGGTAATCAGATATCAAATCTACTAATTTCATTTTAGCATTGCACGGTCTATAGGACTATTGAAATGTGAAAACCTAAGTAAATTTTAGAAACAAGAATACAAACCATTACTATCGTTTCAATTCTATTTTATATTGATGGTATCTCATTGTGAGATTTTAAATATTTGTAGGATCAGATAACTTCATCTTAAAGACATTGGTGCATTTGAACTGCCAATTCTGTGATTAGCATCCCAGCCTTAACCCAGAGAGGATTTTAATAACAAGGGGTTAATCTTATTATAAATAAAATAAAGGCAAGAGTTTCTCCAGTGTGTTAATTGGAAGTCTCATGTTCTGATACTCATCCATTTTTATGAACAAGGGACTTAGTTGTACAGTGAATAACTATCATTTTCAAGAATTCAAGATATTATATCAGATTTCTTATGTGTAAACTACAAAGTCTTTATATTTTGTTTTGATTTCTTTTATTTTTAAAATTTTGACTTGTGAGTTTGATAAATATTTACAAAAGATAATCATTTTACAATGCTTATAACATCAATGTGCATACCATCATGTATCCCACTTCCTCTCTGTGCTTCTGTTTTCATTTCTTCTTCTTCCCTAATGTCCTGAACTTTGTCATTAACCAAAAAGGTGATGCCTTTTTGACATGTGATAGTTGATTATTTAATGCATGGTGATTTGGTTTCAAAATCTCATGAGTAATGAATAGATATAGTCTTAGGAGTCTCTCCACTCTATCTGATCAGTAAGCCAGATCTCTTTGATGATTTTGAGTTATGGTTCACATTTTTCTCTTATTCTTTCCAGGACCTTGTAATGGGATTTTTCTCAGAGCAATCCGTAATGGTGGCTGGATACCATGTAGTACTTCTAGTGTCGGTGTGGTAGTTATATAATATGCTGTCAATTTGAGAATTAAGAGTGAATGGAGTGGAGTTTAATCTATCAGGTCACAGCTTCATGTTCTCCTTTGGAGATGCTAAGGAACTACATAGCTCATTGGACGTGGGACACATGCTCACTCCCTGTGAGGCACTGCTGTTGACAAGCCACATGGAGAGAGGCTGATAGTGCCAGAGCCCTGAGAGCTACAGGAGCCATGTGGAGACCTCTGCCAGTGCTGAAATGCTTCTACTGTCCTGGAGAAATAAGATTTTCCAACCACCAGCCTGTGATCTTCCTCTATTTGGCATTATCACGTAGCTGTGTGACTCTAAAGGGAAATTGATAGACAAATCTTGGGCATATGGGGTAATAGGAGACTTTTGGACTTGATTTGGACTGGGCTGAGCTGTCTTCTTAATATTAAATTGCTTTTATATATAAAGCTCTTTCATATACTTATATGATTGTCTATGGATTTGTTTCTCTAATTTCTCCAGACTAACACAGTCATGTTGTGGAGAATGGTTCATTAGGCCATTGGACTGTTCTTTTTCTTTCAATTTTGGTAAGATTTTTTCTGGATCTGGAGAAACTGTTGCAACTTTGTGGTTGTCCACCCATTTTTAACTACTCATCAATTTATGTTATAGACTATTTTATTTATGTTTTATCATTTCCTTAATGACCTTAGTGTCCCTGCCCATGAGACTACATTTCTGGGACTCTACGCCCAATAACTCATTTACCCAAGTTGTTTGGTTACGTCGAAGAAGTCTTCATAATTTTTCCCACATTATGCTCAACCACATTCATGGATTTATTTGCAACAATGATAAATACATATATAAATATCTTCTGTCAAACCAATGTCTATTCTTGATATATTCCCACTCTCCTTCCCACAATCCTTCAGCCAACATGTCTATTCAGGTCTATTCATAGATCATCACTTATGTTGGCTTATGTATGTAATGATATTTATCTCTGCTGCTTTTAATTCTTGCAAACATCCCATGTCTTGCTTCACCTTCATCATGTTTTACCAACCTGATCTTCATTGTATATAGTCTTCCCTATCACCCAGATGAACACTTATGCATAGTTAGTCCGAGATTTCCTCTCCTCTTGCCCTCTCATCCCTGGGAGCCACCCAAAGTTGTTTCTTATAGTACTCATATCTTTTCTTGCTTGCTATAAAAGTGGTCTCAAATAATATTTGTCCTTTTGTGATTGACGGATTTCAGCCAGCATACTGTCCTCCAGGTTTCTCTGTGTAATAAGGTCTTCCTCAGATTCTTCGTTATTTTTTGCCATTGCATAGTATTTCATTGTGTAAATGCAGCCAGGGTTCTCTGCTCATTCCTCCATGGACTGGGAGTCAAGTTGTTTCCCCCTTCTACTGCTGTGAAGAGAGCTGACTTGAGCATGGGAGGGCATCTGTCTATTCATGCCTTCACTCTTCACTTTCTATTAGAGATGAACCAAGTAAAGGGATGGCTGAATCATGTGGCACTTCTTATCTACATTCTTGAGAAAGCTCTAAACTGCTTTTCACTGTGGTTGCCTCATTTTGTAGTCATAACAGCAGCAAAAGAAGATTCCAGTTCTCTTTGCCCTTGCAAGCACTTGATGTCATCAGCCTTTTGAACCTTACTTGTAGTGCTAAGGTGAGGTGATATCTAAGCTGTTTTCATGTGCATCTCATCAATGGCTGACCATCATGAAAACGTCTTTATTTGCTTGTAGGTCTCCTGAATGTCTTCACTGGTTAAGTGTCCCTTCATTATCTGGGCCCAATTTATTGAATAGCATTATTTGTCTTTTTCTTGAGATATCGACAATTTCTTTAAATTTCAGAAACTAGTGCATTTTTCAATGTGATTGATAAAATCATTTCTCCTAATCTGTGTGTTTACTTTTCACACTTTTAGTGGAATTGCTTGATGCACATAAGTGTCAAATATTTAGAAGTTTCCAGTTATCTATTTTTTCCAACTGTGTTATTCATTATGCTTAATAGTGTAATTATGCAAATATTCTATTATAAAAATAGAAAAGACTATATAACAGTAGCATAATTAATATGTAGAATTTGAAGAAATTTGTAGACAATGCAGAATTTGAAGAAATCTCAAACGTAATTTATCTGCTATGCATTTTTTGAGGTAACACTTTTAGAGAAGTGAAATCAAAGACGAGAAAGCTAAATGGTAACAAAACTACCTTACCTTATGTCAGATGATGCATCCCCAAAGAAAATTTAATTTATGAATTACTTGTTTGTGAATGAATGCATATACAAGGAAAGGTCTACTGTAAAGTTTATACTATTTTTCCTTTCCCAAATAAAACTTTCTTTCAAATAGGTATATTCAATTCACTATGAACTTCATGGCTGTATGGAATGACCTAAGTTGCTATTTCCTGTGTAAAACAGTCAAGCTCTCATTTTGGTTGGATCTACACTGAGCTATAAATAATAGTTGAATCAGAAAAAAACTTACATTTGGCACTTTATTATTTTCCTAATTTAATAATTATTTTTCTTTTAAATCCCACTAGGATGAAGAATTTGAGGAAGGTTCAGGAAATGTTCTTAAAAAAGGGTTACTACATTTATTATTACTAGAATTTTACTTACCATTTTAAGAGTGTTATTGAATCTTCTGCATTTGTTTTGGTAATCTAGAATATATATGACTCCATTGAGTTTGAGTGCATGACCAAATTTATATCCATGTTCTGCAGCTTTATGGCAATACCGAAGCTTGCATTTGCATTGGCCTCAAGCAAAGGACAGATTACCTCATGGCAAGCTGTACAAATAAAGATTTTACAGTCATTTACATAAGGAAGAGTAGTGGGAAAATGAAGTCATTAAATAGCACATACTGTTTGAACTCTAAAGAACCCAACAGAAACTTAGATCATTTCAGTCAATATCAATATCATATTTAATAAAGAAGTTCACGTCTGTCAAACCTGTGCATTTCATTTTGTGCCTGATGTATATAAGCTCTATAATAATGTTTATGGGATTAATGAGGATTGTTTTGATTACAAGAAGCTTATTATTCAGTACAATGAAAATGTGATCACACAGATGTAAAGGTTGAACAAATTAAGTGTCCAGCAAGAGAAGTAAGCAGTGTTTTCAAGAGAAACATTTGGTGTCTGAGAGATAAACAGACTTCTTAGGAAAAGGTACCGCTCAAAGTACCCTTTAACATTTTGACAGGACTTTAATAGAACCATATAAAGTATGTTAGATATAGAAAATTTTGAGTAAGTAAGAGGAGGCAACACATGCATTCTTTTGAATATGATTAAAATGAAGAAAGATTAAAAAACCCAACTGGGAGAAATTTAGATCAGCCATATTTGGAAAGCTTAGAATGGAAGGGCAAGGGCATAATATTTAACATGAGAAAATCAGATTGTTAAAAATGATATTTACTGGCAATAAAATAGAGTTCTGCTACTTTTGAGGGAAAAATGTATTGTGGAAGTATAAAAGAGATTGGATGGAAAATGAAAGACTATACATAACCCAAATATATGTGAGGACATAAAAACATATAGCATCAAGGGAAAAACAAGACTAAGAGAATATACATGATTTTAAATAAGCAAACTCAGCGGACTATGACAACCTTCCCCAAATGGTGAATGAAAGACCTATTTCATAAATCTCTGTTTATCTTAAGACAAAGAATACTGAAAAATCACCCTGATAAAATGACAAGCCAATCTGCCTTGGAAGATGTACAGCAAGAGGGTTTGATGCTGTGGTGCATCAGTTCACCATGAGTGGGAACTGAAACCAACTCAATAGCATCGAACAAAAATAATTAAAGCACATGGATACTCTGGAGGTGTGAGACGGAGTTGCATCCTTGCATCACATTAATTCAGTTGGTTTGTTGAATAAATAATCAGAGAAGCTGGATTATATGATGAAGAATGAAGCACCAGGAGGGGCTGTGGGCCTATTGACATGAAATAGTCAGATGACGCATCCTTGCTTGTTGAAAATGAGGAGGACTTGAAGCACGTGCTGATGAAGATCAAGGATTCTAGCCTTCAGGGAAGATTAAAAATCTAGGTAAAGAATACCCAATCTTTTTAAAATCAGACCAGTAGATAACATCTTGAAAAGTGGAGAAAATTTTGAAGTTATCAATGATTTTTGTCTTGTTTGGATCCACAAACAATGCTCATGGAAACAGCAGTCTATAAATGAAAATACAAGATGCATGCCCTTATGTAAATTTGCTGAGAATAGAAGCATTTGAATTGGGGTGCTGACAAAGAATATTGAAAATACCACAGATTGTCAAAAGAACAAACAGCCTCTCCCTGGAAGTAGGGAGAGAGCACTCCTTAGAGGCAATGATGACCAGACTTCATTTCATATATTTCAGACATGTGAGGAGAGTCCAATCCCTCAAGAAGGACCTCTGGCTTGCTAAAGTTGAAGAGCAGCAGAAAAGAGAAAGCCACGCACAGAGATGCCGGCAATGATGGACTCAAGCCTGTAAGGACAAATGTGAGGATGATGCAGCATGGAGTATGTTTCCTTCCACTATGTGTAAGGTGACTATGGCTGGGAATCAACCAAATAGAACCTCACAACCACAGTGGCAGGAAGGGGTTCTTGGTAAAATATATGATAATGTCCACCCCAAAACTTGAAATCCAATTCCAATAGATAACAAGTCAAATGTATATTGTCAAAATACTTCATAAAGGAATTGGTTAGATGTAGTTTCTGCAAAGAAGTCATTACTCAATATTTCCAACAAAAAATCTTAATGTATCGCTCAAATGTACCAAACATCCTTTGCTCATTTTAGCCTTTATTAAAAGTATATTGTCAAGCGTTATATCACATTCCCTGTGGCATTTGCCATATTTTTCTAACTATAAGACACACCTGACTATATAATATGCATCCAGGTTTTAGAGCAGGAAAACAAGAAAAAAAATCTGAACCAAATAGTATCAGTATATTAAAATATACTATGTGTCCCTCTCCTACCATGATAGGCTCTTTGACTGCCTTTCAGGACACTGTACTGCATCACATAGTCCCAGCCAGGAAGTTAGCTGGTTCCATACCTAGCTGCCTCCTGTCTCAATGTTCTAAACCTGTTGGTCTGTCAGTGTCATACACATTCAGGGGAGGCGTGCTCTGTGAAGATTATGTAACATGACTGACATTGAGAGTCTAGGAGGAGAAAGAGACCTCCCCCAAACACACAGCTATCCACAGCATGTAAACAGCAACAGAGAGTAAGTAGGTACACAGGATCATAAATATTCTGGGATACCACACCTTCAGAACCATAAGACACAACCTTATTGGGGGGGAAACAGGTGCCATTTTATGGTCTGAAAAAAAAGGGTACATAATCTCTTGACCCTTTGAACCAATGGGTGGAGTCTAGCTTGTCAATCAGGTCCTGACCAATGATGCCTTTGTGTGGGCATGGTCTTCTTGTGAGGATACTGGGAAATCTGGTCTTTCTCCCTGGAGGCAAGACTCTAATTCTATTTGAGATTCTGTTCACAGACCAAATGAAACTATGTTGACGGCATCCAGAGGAACTGGAGAAGCCCCAAGAATTTTCACCCACTGGTCTGTGATCTTCCTGCTTTGGGCATCATTGTATGTGCTGCATGAGTCTGTAGAAAAATATATGGACAAGTATCAGACATAAGCACTAGTATCATATTTAAGACAAGGCTGGAATATTTCCTTAAGATACCATTACTCCTGGATAGGAAATGCTTTCACACACATATGTGTGCCTCTGGATTTCTTTCTGTAGTCAACCCACACTAGCACACTCCCCTTCCATACTTCTACATGTTAGGTTTTAATCTCCAAAACATGCTTACACAGGCACATGCATTTAGCCAATGTTCTTGCCTTCTCAATGTAGCTAATATTGTTGGTGTTACATGCTGTCCAGTTGAATCCCACTCACAGGGATACGTCTATGCCCAATTGAATGTAACACTGCTCATGTCTGTTTCAGTCTCAGAATTGTTATTTTCTTTGAACCCACTATTGAAATCACTGTGTCAATCGATCTTGGGGAGGCATTTCTATTTTCACTGGCTATATTCTTTACCAACCATGAGGCTCTTCTTCAGGGAGAGGATGCTCCCTATAGCATACCAAAGTCTTTCCATCCTTGCCTCTACAGAACATTCTGGCTTTATTTAACCCAAGAAAGTTTTATTTTTTATTTTTATTTTTATTTTATTTTTATTTTATGGTGCTTTTCACATTCTTCACTAGACTTGTATGCAACTTCATTGTTTCATCTTCAATCTTATTTAATCTATGTCCAACTAGTACATGCATAGGAGGTGATTGAAAATGCCCTGCCTAGGAGAAACTTTATTCTCAAAGTAGCATCCTTAATATTTAACACTTTAACAATAGCATAATTACCCAATTATGTATCATAATTACCCAATGTAATGGATATTTGTAATTAAAATTTATTTGACCTCTTTATTGCTGCTTCAAGCAAGCTAGAATCTTTGACAATTTCAATCCTTTCTCTGTTTATCAATATGCACCAATTTGTCCACGTGAGGATTTTTGTAGTATTTACATCATGTTTTAATCCATGTTGAAAGCTTCAAGCCTTGCTTTTCATCAGCAATCACATCAAGTACTCCTGTTTTGGCAAGTGAGATTGTGTATTTAATTATCCCTGATTGTTAATAAGTCTTCTTCCAATCCCATCGCCATGTTCTCTCCAGAAAATCCAGATTGCCTGAACAAATGCTAAGCATACAGCTTGAATAACTATGATGAGAAGATTCATCCCTGGCACACTTGCCTGATTTTAAACCGTGCATCGTTCCCTTGTTCTTTTCTCACAACTGCTTTTTGATCCATGTACAAGTCCTTCATGAGCACAATCTATTTTTCTAATTCCTATTCTTCTCAAGGTTATCCATAGTTGGTTATGATCCATACAGTTGAATGTCTTGGCATAGTCAATGAAAACCAAGTAAACCTCTATTAAGTCTCCGAGTCAGCCCAGATCCATTAGACATCAGCAATAATATCTCTTATTCCATGTCCATTTCTGAATATAGGTTTATCCTTTTGGCAGCTCACTGCTAATGCGCTACCAGAAACATGTGTGGATAAATTTCAGCAATTTTTTCTTCCTTATGATAATAGTGATATTGTTCTTAAATTGAAGTATTTTGTTGGATCAC
Source organism: Nesogale talazaci (assembly GCA_004026705.1). NCBI lineage: Eukaryota > Metazoa > Chordata > Mammalia > Afrosoricida > Tenrecidae > Nesogale > Nesogale talazaci. The sequence goes on along the minus strand of PVJH01001137.1, from coordinate 165,791 downwards.
ATTTCTATGGAGTAGGTAAAAAAATGGATCTCTTTCTTTCAGTTGACCAAGTGGTTGACTGACAAATTTCCTGTTAAACAAGTGAGTCCTTCCTGTGCTTTCTCAGTATTTTGAAATGTTTTAATGGGCATTCCAAAAATTCATTGAGCCTTGATTGGTTAAAGCTTTCAATGCAGCTTGAATTTAATTTCATCAGGACCCTTACTTCCTGTTCATATTCTACATCTTGAAATGATTGAATGTCCACTAATACATTTTAGAAAAAAGACTCTATATTTTTAAAATTTTCTTTTTATCTTTCCTGCATCTTTCAATACTTTGACCATTAGACTCTTCCAAGATTTTGACTGAGGTTTGACTCTTTTCTTGAGTTGTTATATTTTAAGATATGCCAAGTGTTTTTATTTTCTAATTTTAGGTCTTTGCAGATTTCAGTATATTATTTGACATTGCATTCTTCAGCTTCCCTTGAAATTTTGTTTAGCACTTTTGCTTCTTCATAGCCACTTGTGTTAAGCCAGGTTGTCTAGAGAAACAAATCCAGTGCCCCCCATCTATGCATGAGAAAGAACTTTTTTTGAGAAAAAGTTTTATAACAAGAAATAATTATGTACATTTGTTATTCTTCTTTGGGGATATATTTGACATCATCCTATATCTCATCAGGACATCCGGGTCAAATCCAATACAAGTCCAGAAGTCTAATGCTAATGCATAAGTTTCTTTTCAGATTCATGTAGCAATATACCAGTGATATACATGATGAACTAAGAGACAGGATGATCACAGGCTGGTGGGTGCAGAGTTCCCTGAATCCAAAGTTGGTGGAAACATGGCAAAGTACCAGCAGCCTCGATGTGGATGCAGAGCTTCAGCAGGTAGGAAGGTAAAGTAGCAGAGAGACTAATGCCGCATACTTATACAACCACAAGGCACAAGGAGGTATCATGAGGATGTGACTTGATCAACAGTTTTGCCTCCACCCCTAGCCAGGAATGTACGTTTGACACAAAATCTTGCAACTACCACACTAATTTATAATTGTGTGCATTTCAGAGTCTCTTCTGACATCCGCCTAGATCTTTTCTTTCTTTCTTTTTGATGACTGCTGGCATTCTTTTCAATAATATTTTTATGTAATGCTATAGCTCATCAGGTCAACTGTCATTAGGGTACACAGCACTTGTTCTTGAGATGTTCTCAAAGTTCAAGTTGAATATTCTTGAGGTTATATTTTGACTCTCATGGAATTTTAAAGATTTTCTTCAGCTTAAACCAGAATTTGCCTATGATTAATTGATAATCTGTCCCACAGTTGGACTCCAGAATTATAATTATCCCTGATTTAGCTGATGATATTGAGTTATTAATATTGAACTTCTGCATTATCTCATTCCACAAATGTAGAAACTTTGATCTCTGTATTTCATTTTAAGAAGATTGGGTGTATAGTCACCATTTTTGTTATTGGAAAAAAATGTATATGTGATGAAGAAATTGTTGGTGTGAAATTCTTTCATCCTAACTACAGATTCATTTCCTTCATCAAAACTATTTTCCAAATACTGATCCTTCCTCTTTGTTTCCAATTCTTGCATCCAAATGGCAGTAATTATCAATGCATCTTGGTTATATTTGGGAATTAATGTTTTCATTATTTGCTTTAGAGTTTGTACATGCATTTGAATAGTAATTGTGTTGACTGGGTTTCCCTGTATGCAGATAAATATTTTTGTACCACAGACAGCATTGTACTTCAAGATAGATATTGTAATATCCTTTACAATAAATGAGAGGACATTCTCCTTCATTCTGTAATTTTGTGTCTAATGGACCATATAATTTTTCTGATTCAAAAGAGCCAATGTCATTTCATTTGGTTTCACTAACTCCTAGAATGTAGATCTTTATGTACTCCATGTCAATTTTTATAACCTCCAATTTTCCTGGTTTCTTATTTTGCACATTTCAAGTGTGGCAGTTATATTTTATGTCAATTTTCACCTGTGTGACAGTATAAGTAAGGGGCCTAACCTATCATTCTGGTCACAGCTATGGGACCTATTTGGCAGTGTAGTCTTTTTATAAAAGAGATGTGGAAACTTCTCCTCCTCTTTGTGCCCTTTGCCTAACTCCTTGCTAGTACTCTATGTCTGCATCCAGGTGTGTCCCTATGTAGGGCAGAAGTGAAGAGCTGTAAACACCCTGCCATGTAGTTACTGATCTTGTATGTATGTATCCCTGCAACTTCTGGACTGTGATAATCCCACATCCTTCTTCACCTTTCCATGACTTTGGTATGTAGCTACCTGATGATGAATATAGAGCTTTGGCTACCATCGGGCATACAGATTTGAGCTGGACTGGAATGGGACCCTTCTTGATAATGCATTTAATATAAAGCTCTTTCTTATACATATATGAATATAAAAGCTTAATACAATTTCATACTTGGAGTGGGCTTATAGAGAAACAACTCATGAAGCTGGAGAGTAGAAGCTTGTATGAACTCTGCCTGTGGCTGTTGAATGGAGTTTTGTTTTCTTTCTCCTTCAGGTATCCATGGAGATCAGATATGACCAAGCAACTCTCTCAGTTAGTTTTTGTAAGGGGCATGGGATAAGAAACTTTTGATTGTTAGAAGTTTCTTTGATTATTCCTATGTGAAATCAGGAAAGGAATGTAATTGATTTTAAGTTGAATGTGTTCATATGGGTAGACTAGAGAAAGAAAAAGCAAACAGACAATCTCTTGCCAATCTGACACTTTTCATACAACTCTTTAGCCACATATAATTTTCAAAAAACAATATTAAAATCATATCTGTAGCTAACAAGATAAAAGTAAAATATATACAATTCAATATGTGCCACCCTCATTTGACATAACATTCTATAAGTGAACAAAATAAAAATATCCTATACTTAACAATTACAGTTATGTTATACCTTCACCCTAATCCTATGAAAGTTTGTAAGCCACTTCATGCCTGTATCCACTACATTTTGGGCATTCAATTTCTGTATTCCTCACTGACATCAACTTGGTGCACTGACAAGACAATCATAATCTTTGATGTGAACATTCTCCATTACAGTTGTAACATTGTGAAGTCTGCATCCACAAACAAAGTAAAATCAGGACAGGCAATCCATAAATTCAGCAACAATATGCACCAGTTCACAGGTTCAAAAATATTCTTTTCTTCTCATCAGGTTATGGTCAAGTCAATGTGTGCTGCCTCACTTAGCCTTACCAAGGTGATCATTGTTTGTCTCATCTTTAGACCATAGGCCTGTTACAATTTTTCATAAGCCTAGGCCCCCCTTGTGCTAGGTCATGAACTTCTGACTAGTCAACCCTCTCTCATGTTCTCCTCTAATGTCTGTAAACCAGATCCACAGGTGTCAGGTCATACTCAATCTGTCTCATTGCTGCTGCATTTCTCATACTTCCATTCACCAAATGGATCCAAGTAGTTACCTAACAAGTTTTTCGGCTTCCATAATCTCCCTTTAATGTTAGAGATAGAAGTTTTCTACGTGGTTCAAGATTTTTTTCACTTTCTGACAAAAATAACTAGTCCAAATTTCAAAAATCCAAGATTCCTTTTGTTTGTTTTCAATCTGTCAACAGTCCTGAGGCAGGTCTCTTGGAATGCAAATGTCCTGAGTAGTCTAAAGCCCTAGGTGGATCTTATCTTTTCAGAGCCTTCTTTGCTGGCAAGTCTTAAACCCACTTAAAGATCAAATTTTAATGGTTCAAGGCAAGTGGGTTTACAAGCACTATTTTCATCCTTCCCAATAATCACTTCTATCAATCATTATATCAACAACAATAAACAGAAGAAGTCAATATAAACAAAGCAGAATCAGATACAAATCTCATCCCTTAAAACAAGTTCAATCTTTCTTTAGCCTATATTAATTCTTTATCTGCTCTTCTATTCAGATAAAAATATGGGTTTAGGTCTTGGAAAAATTGTCTCAAGCCAGAGCGAGGCCTTCTGTCAGCCATTTTGACCTCAGACAACCATTTCCTCCAGCTGGTATGGTCTCAGAGAAATACAAGGGGTGATTTCTACCCCTGAGCTCAAAGGAAACATTAACAACATTCACCTTTTGCCATTTCACACAGAAGTAATCAAAGGCAACAACCAAACAAAATAATTAAACACCAACTTCCTATACTCTTTCCTAGAAAACAACCCAGGAAACTGCATGAGCGTGCCTGACCTCTTTTTAGCCAAAGAAAAAACACTACTATGAGAAAGAAGTAAAACAATCATCTACTCTCCATCTTTATCATTTGTGTCTCTAGTAGTCCACTGCCAGGGTACCATAATGTTTTAGTCTGGGTAGACTAGAGAAAAAACTCTATAAACACACACATGTATATAAGGAAGAGCTTTATATAAAAGAGTAATTTGACATTAAGAAAAATCCAAGTCAAATCCAGATTAAGTCCATAAATTCAATATTAGCTGATATGTCTAATACTAGTCCATAAATTCCTCTTTAGACTCACAAAGCCATACAATAATACTGAATTCAGTAAGCTCACAGGCTAGTGAGTAGAAAGTCTTATGGATCCAGTGGCAATAGAAACATCTCAGTGGTGGCTGAGGTCTCTACCTGCCTCCTCCAGCCCAGAGCACTAGCCTAGTTCCCTATGTCTTGTCACCTGCAATTTCTTCCAGGGAGTGAGCATGTGTCCCCTCTCCAGTGAGTTATTTATCTCCTTAATGCCTCCAAATGAGATCATCAAGCTGCAACCTGATTGACGGGCTAAATCCCCTCCTTCACTCTTAATCCTCTCAAATTGGCTACAGATTATATAAGTAACACATTGAGATGCAGGGAAGGAAAATGGCTTTTGTATTTTACTGAAGCAAAAGCTATTTTTCTTATATAAAATTGATGATAGAAGACTGTTGGATTCATCCTTCAGCAGCCTAAATCCATGTGCACATTAATAACAGTCTAGAAAAGAAAGGATTTAAGTGTTTAAAATGAATTGGTAAAATGAATAGGATCTGGCTATTCTTAGATTACATGATTAATTCTACCAAATGCTATTAATATCAGGTGTGATAGAAATGGATATTGGAAATTATGATTAGAGAGAGCTTGTAAGTCTATCTCCTCCAGGCTTTGCAATTAGACACATCAAAAAGTCCTTTGGTAATTGTATTCAATGAAACCTTTTTTGTTTAAAGCAAGATAAAATGCTCAATAAAGGAAAGCCCCACCCAGGGTGTCCTGTTCCAGGAAGTTTGCCTTTGAAAGAGCATGCTAATAGAATTGCTTAAAGATTGAAGGTGACTTTGACTTTTTTAATACTGTCTAAGCAGTTTGCCTGTGGATATGCCAAGGCTAGAAAAGTTTGTGCTCATCAGAATCCTCCTTCTGATGAAGTTAAAGGAGACTGTGAGCAAGTTGGAATACTTGCTAGTTGACCTTTTAGATTCACTTAGTGAATGTGAACAAAATGCAGAGATGGGTTAAGTCTGACAATTCATGGACTTTGCACACAGAAGAGACAAAAAGGGGTAGATTGGCCTGAAGTTTAAAGAGATATGCAGAATTGGAGCCGATAGCATGATCCAGTTCAAAGTGTGTAGCATTATTGAGCATATATGAAGAGGGTTAGCAGTGGATTAGACTGTGATCCAGGTGGTTGACAGTTTGAAATCAGCAGCAGTTCTGCAGGAGAAAGACTGGACTTTCTGCTCCCATAAAGTTATAGTCTTGCAACCCTACGGAGGGGCGCTCTAAGTCAGCATTGACGAGTGGCATTGAGATACATATATGAGTGTAACTGGCTTCATTTATTTCTCTAGACAACCCAGTCTAAACACTAAGTTCAAATTATTGTTTGATGTTTCCAACAGTTTCTCCTCAGTTTGAGTCATGTCCAATTTGCAAGTGCAGGTCTTCAAGAATTTACTCAGCCTGGTTTGGTTGCATCCATGTCATTACGGTCAACTCAACTTTGAGGAGGCAGCTCATCTTCAATCGTATATCAAGTGCCTTGCAAATATAGAAGCCCATCTTCTATCACTGTCTCTGTCAATGCTCTGCTTCCAGTTATTAGATATTAAGTATCTGACAATGTTTCCAATCTATGTATAAAGTTAATAATACTAATTCCTGCAAAAGTGGATATTTATCCTTTTTACAAATCTTTTCTTAGTATGTGTTGATTATGGAAATGTATCTTAGTTGCTGTTGATTATGGGAAAAAAAATCCAGAGACATTCAGATGTTTAAAAAAAGAGTTTTATATCAAATAGCAATTGTATAGTGAGAGAACATATCAGCCCAGTCCAGATCAAGTCCATAACTCTGATATTAGTCTATATATCCAATACTGGTCCATGAATTCCTCTTTAGAATCACACAGCATGTGCAATGACGCCGAATTCAGGAAGATCACAGGCCAGTGGGTATAAAGTCTTATGGATACAGTGGTGGAGCAAGCATCTCAGTGCTGTCTCCATGTGGCTCCTCCAACTCTCTGAGTGTCTAACCAGGAGGAAAGAGAAGGCAGAGAGAGTTCCTAGGATCGTCACAGGAAGGCCACACCTAGAAGGAAGGATTGTCAGGTAACCTGAGTGACAGGCTAGACTTTACCCCTTTATTCTTTTTTTCAAGTTGACATGAATGGTGTAAATGCCACAGTATGGAAGCTTAGTTTAAATCTCTTCACTTTGGGTCATTCTGTTGATATTTGAAATATCAGAGTCATAGCTTACAGCATCACGGCAGCACACAGGACACCACAGTATGGCACACTGATGTTGCTGCTAGATATCTGAAAGTGCTTGTCAATTTCTTGTCACATGGGACAAGAGGAAAGTAAAAAGAAATAGAGGAAGTGACTGGGAGGGAGTGAGGGCAAAGGGCATTTGTAGGGGTCTAAATACAGGCATGTACATAGGTGAATATATTTTTATATGACGCTGGGGAAATAGACCTGTGTGTATACATTTATAGGGCTAGTATTAAGACAACAGATGGGCATTGGACGTCCACTTAGGTACTTCCTCAATGCAAGAACATTTTGTTCTATTAAGTTGGCATTCCATGATGCTCACCTTTCCAGTATGATCACTGAAGACAAATGTGTGCATAAGTAAATGTGATGAAGAAGGCTGATGGTGCCTGGCTATCAAAAGATGTAGTGTCTGGGGTCTCAAAGGCTTGAAAGTAAACAAGCGGCCTTCTAGCTCAGAAGTAAGAAAGCCCATATGGAAGAGACACACAAGCCTGTGTGACCATGAGGTGTCAAAAGGGTACTTGAAATACAGGGTTCAAGTAAACAGATGTCAAGAACTAAAAATCATATCATTGCATGCCCACCTTCCTGATACACTTGCTGATGAAAAATGTGTGCATAAGCAAATGTGGTGAAGTAAGCTGATGGTGCCTGGCTATCAAAATATATAGCATCTGGGGTCTTAAAGGCTTAAAAGAAAACAAACGCCATCTAGCTCAGAAGCAACAAAACCCATATGGAAGAAGTACACCAGCTTGTGTGACAGGAGGTGTTGAAGGGATCAGGTAACAGGCATCAAAGAACTAAAAAATATATCGTTATAAAAGAGAAGGAGTACAGATTAGGGACCCAAAGTTTATCAATAGATAAAGCCACAGCCCCTTACAGAGAGGTTTGTTGGGAGGAGATGAGTTAGTCCAGGTACAGCGTAGCAGCAATGAAATATTCAACTTTTCTCTAGTTCTTAAATGCTTCCTTCTACCCACTATCATGATCCCAATTCTACCTTAAATATCCAGCTAGAGCAGGGGATATACATTGGAGCTGGAAGCAGGGATAATTCAGGCAAGTGATCTTTTCAGGACCAGGAGTGAGAGTGATGATGCCAGGGGTGTGTAGGTAAGGTGAAGAAGAAAGGGGAAACCTGTTGTAGGGATCTACATATGATCTCCTCTCTGGGATATGGACATTGGGGAAGTGGGTAAAATGACACATCAGACAGTGTATGATGTCAAAATAATGACAATTTGTAAATTGTTAAGGGTTCTTGGGGGATGAGTGGGGAGGGAGGGGAAATATGGGAAGCTGACACTGGGGACCTAGGTAGGGGGAGTATGTTTCCTGAATGATGATGGCAACAAATGTGCAAATGTGGTCTGCATAGAATTAGCGTATATATTGATCATGGTAGGAGTTGTATGAGTCTCAGAAAATATGATTTTTTAAAAAAAAGCTTATAGTGAGGGCTCAAGTAAAACTGTTTTGGAAATGATGGCAACATGTGCACAAGTATGCTTGATACAATTGATGTATGAAATGTTATAAGAGCTGTAAGAGTCCCCTATAAAATGACTTAAAATAGATGTTTTGTACTGCAGCTAGCCTATCACCTTTTCCAAATTGATGATATTGAATGTCCCCATTGTAATGTTTGTTTGTGCTCCATGCAATCAGTTTGATTTCTCCAATATCCCATCTGGTAAGGTCTACATATATATATAATACTAGTTCAAGTTGTTTAAAATGACATTTTCACAGAATAGTTTGTCTTTCAAAATTTTCTCCTTCTATAACTCATTACCTGTTAGTGATTAACAGATAGATTGTACTATTCAGTTAGTCAGCAAAAACATCCTGAACAAAAATGTATATTTTTCACTTGGCCAACAGTTAGTCTCTGGTTACTGTGATACCCAGGTTAATGGCAAACATTCATACATGGCTCCACAAATCATAAATTCCAAAGTCAAAAGCAAATATTATTCATGTACTATAATTTCATGTTGGATCCACAGGCAGTATGCTTTGCAGTGCAGTGATTTCCTTGTTGCTATATCTTCTTTAAAAAAAAAAAACCCTCTCTTTCTTCCTTTGAATGAAAGGACTAAATTAGCCACTATACTTCAGAATAAGAAACCTGAATTTAGATTAAAATTAATTTTCCAATATCTTTTCTATCAGCAAGGACACATTTTCCAACTCCTAAGCCTTCCTTATTTCCAAGTTTGCATTTCAATTCCCACTAGTTATGGATGCATTCTGATTGAACATTGGATTAATTTTATACTGCCAATCTGGTAACAATTTTCAGTTTCTTCATCTTTGGAATTAGTGTTTTCTGCAACTATATGAGTAATAGTCATATTAATAGGACTTTTAGGTACATGGAATATTGACAGCACTGCACTTATGAATAAACTATAAATAAATCCACTGCCTGTGAGTCTATTCCTACTTTCAATAACCTTAAATAGGGATTCTGAAACTGTTCATCTTTCTGTAATCAGTTAACCTCATCTTTATACTACAGAACAGCTATTGGGTTTGAATCATTGACGTGGCTGTTAGCAGCTCAGGGTCTAAACGGCAATGCCACCACATGTGTTGTACTTAGCGATAGGTCTTCATATATTTTACAAGGAATAAAACTCTCTATCTCTTCTATTGACCAAGAGCATAGAGATTGAGCAAGTATGGGAAGAAGATGCAACTTCAACACACACCTTTTCTGATTTTAAACTATGTAGTAATTATACCTTGTTTTATTCTCACAACTGCCTCTAAATCCCTGTAAGAGTTCCAAATGTGCACAACAAATTGTTCCGGAATTCTCAGTCTTCTTCAGGTTATTCAGTTTCTTATGACCCACAAAGCCAAATGCTTTTGCATAGTCAATGGAAAACAGGCAAACATATTTCTGGTATTCTCTACATTGAGCCAAGCTTCTTCTGACAGCAGCAATAATATCCCATCTACCAGGTCCTTTTCCAAATAGGGCCTGAACCTCTGGCAGTTCGTTGTCATTGTTCTACTTACAGCCATTGTTGGATTACCTTTAGCAAAAAATGTCCTTACAAGTGATATCAATGATATTATTCTATAGCTTGAGCATTCTGTTGGGTCATCTTTCTTCTGAAAGGGAAGACATATGGATCTCTACCAGTCAGTTGGTCAAGTAGCTCTCTTCCACATTTCCTGGCATTGATAAGTGAGTGCTTCCAATGTTTCTTGAGCTTTCTAAATCGTTTCAATGAATATTCCATCAATTCTTGTATTTGGCTAATGCTTGCAGTAAAATTTGAACTTCTTTCTTCAATACCATTAGTTGTTGTTCATTTTCCACCTCCTTATATGATGAAAAGATTACACAGAACCACTGTACCAAGTAGAACTAGTTGGAATTCCACTAAGGCCTGGCATACATTTATGTTTATATGTTGCACATTCCTTGTTTCAAATTTTAATATTTGCAGCTGCTTACTTTCATTTTGAGTCATTTCACATCAGAAAATGAAGGTTTCAAAACGTTCCATCCTTCCTCTCTTTATGCCACTAAGGTCAGTGACACTGTGTGGAGACAGATCTTTCACAGTCATTTTTAACAAAGGCATCTTCCAACACAGTGTAAGACAACAATGGACTGCTATTCCCTTTCTATTTGGTCTTAGTTTAAAATCTTTCCTGATACCTACCTACCATGGTGACTCAACTTGTATCTGAAATGTCAGTGGCATAGCTTTCAGTATTTAGCAAGACACAAGCCACTACAGTACAACAAACTGTCAGAAACAATATGTGACATGTTGCTTGGCTCAACTTGGACATTGCTAAGGCCTGAATTGTTAGATGGGGTGAGGATGTCAATCTGCATTATAGTCACAGAGGAATGATGAACGCTGCCCTGTCTGTCTCAGGGAAGTATTTTACCAGAGAGAATCTGATGACAGTTGTTTAAAAGACACTTCACTTCCACTCAGTGCCTTATTATGACACTCCAATTTCCTTCCTGAGATTGTCTTCCCTGTTCTTGAGCCTCCCCTAGATATTTGCATACAAAGTTCCCTAGGCAGCTATAGTCTGAGACAGCTGCAAGATTACCCCAGCCACCATTTTTCCACCTTTCAACTCTGATAACACCTGCATTTTGGTTCCTCAGGCAACATTCCTTCATAGTACTTAAAAAAAGAGCTATTTTTTGGACTCATCTTATCTCTGCTACCCAAACTGTAAACAGTGAGAGGGCAATAACCTTCTTCATGCTTAGCATACAGAAGGGACTTAAAAATAGCACATTCTTGACAGGTGAATAAATTGCGATATAAAAGAACAACTCTATTTGTGAAGGTTTTTTAAAATTGTTTGACATTGTTAAAATAAACACAAAGCCTTCCATGTGCTCTGAGTCCCATCAAGGGTATGCACAAGTCAAATGGGATTCACACTTCCTAGGAACCGGAATAGGCAAGACATTGTAAATGCTTGCATAATTCTGGGCCATACTGTTAAAGGCACAGAGGTTTCTTTTAAATTTTACAGCAGATGCTGAAGACAAAGTAGTTTTAAAATTATTAAATATTGAATGATTTCATTTTTATACACCCTTTGTTGGGAGGGATAAAATAATAATATGTTGGACACCTACCTACATGGTATGGAGGAAAATATTGAAGAACAGTGTCCCTGTGAACACTTGACAAACTCATCTTGAATCTTCATAGAGTTAGCTAAATATGTTGTTTATTCTTTCATTTTAGTCTTATGTGGTGTGTTTCAAGTCCAGAAAGACCTCTTCCATCCAAGGGGCTATGGTTGGAAAAGTGTAGCAAATCTATCAAAAGAGACATTAGTTCATTTTCATGAGAGATCTTACAGATCAGTAAAACAAGATGGCATTCAGGAAAAACCTTCTGGAAGGGAGAAATCCACTAAATGGGGTAGTGATGTTATTTCTCTCTTCTTTGATAGAGCTAATGAACAATTTTGAGTTAAGTGTGCTACAGAAACTAGATATACGAGGAAGAAGGAAGAAAACCTTACTAGGACACATGACCAACCTTGGTATTTCATACTATCCGGATACATCATCAGCTTGTTAAAAAAATTCTGAGGGCAGAGGATTCTGGAGAACTTCCACCAGGGGAAGCAAAAGATTCTGGAAAATGTAGTCCCAGGATGTTGCCATGGACTCCACACACGTTTTCACGAATGTCTACCTTTATGTCTGTGCCCGTCTCATTTGATGATTGTTGTTGTGGGCACCAGTATTTGTCTTTGTGATAAGAGGGAAGGAGGGAACATTCACAAGACATCTGGATGCAGTCTGATTGGGCTGTGTGAGAAATTTTCCAGTAAGTTGGAGGACAGGCTGGGAATGTCTGCCTAGGTGGAGCACAGTCATTTTGCAGTGCTAGTGAGTAGATCTACCCAATGCTTAAAATATTAAAAAACAAAGACACACACACTCAGTTTCTTTTAAAAATTGCTCAATTGGAAGCAGCAGACAGTAATTTTGCAGTATTGATAATACAATGATTCACATTTCCCCTCAATCACTACATTTCCAATATGTGTCCACATTATTGTATATAGGTATATTTTTCTCATTTGTTATTTTATATGCTATTTCAATTCTAATATGGGCATCATTGTTTATTCCTAAGTTTTGCTATTGTGTATGCTACCCATAATTTCCTTCACTTGTTACATGAGGCATGTGTACAGGAATGGAATTTGTGGATTGTAGAGGATGGACACATTCAACTCCTCTGTAAAATATCCATTTTTTTCCTAAAGTGATCCAGTGATGATTGTTTCCTAAAGCAGTGCTTAAGTTCTTCCATGAATCTACCTTATAACAAAAGAAGGTGTTAGACTTTTCAAGTTTACTAGTCCAGAAGGCACAGAGTAATATATTATGTTATGACTTTGCAAGTTCCTGGTTACAAATCATATTTGTCATCTTATCACATGTTTATTGGTTATTTGAGTTTCCTAAACTCACCAACCCCTCAAAAGAAAATGCTGAGACAGGCTATTTCCAGAAAGATTTATAGTCTTTCAGTTCATATGGGACAGTTCTATTTTGTCCTATATGGTCACTCTAAGTTTCAAACCAGTCCATCACAATGTGCTTTGTTTGTTTCTATAAATATAACTACTTGGTAATGACATAAACATTTATTTTTAAATGTTAAACAACCATGAAAACCTTGGTAGAGATACATTTTATATAAGGTTTGTGTTTAGTTTATTCCAATTTTGTTCAGTATGTTAGTCTTGGTAAGTTAGAGAAACAAAATTCATAGATATGCTTGTGTATAATATATATATATATATATATATATATATATAAGGGAGAGATTTATGCACAAGAGGAATGGATCATTGAGAAAGAAAATGGATCATATTTCCGATATTAGTCCATATGTCTGATACCAATCCATAAGTTCTCTTCTGATTCATGAAGCACATGCAGCAATTCCAGGACAATCACAATTCAGTGGATGCAGAATCTTGTGCATCCAATGTGGTAAAACATCTCGGTGCTGGCAGGGGTCTTCCTGATGCTCCTCCAGTTATCAGGGCTCAGAAACTGTCACCATGCTTCCATGTGTCGTCAGCTGTAATGTCTTCCAGGGAGTCAGTCTTGTACCTTGTCAGTAGAATGTCTGAAGGGATTAAGCAATAAGTTTCTCACCTCTAAGGGGAAAATATTGTGAGATTCCCCAGAATTCTCAGGAAAAAGCCATGCCCACACAGACATCTCATTGGCTATCTCCAGATTGACAGGCAAGACTCTACTTCTACATTCCCAATCCTGAAATTGACACAAGAGCACATGACTGACACATTCAAAAACATTCAATTGATGTTGATATGACATATTATAATGATACATATGCATATAAGTTTATATATGCCTACAGGATGATAAACATATATGATGGACATGTATAATTATTAGCCATAAAAATGCTTGACCAGAGATTTAGAATATAAGTTTGAAGAAAGAATGGCCCAAACTGTATGTACCAGTTGTTTATACATACACACACATATACCTAGTTTATAATCTCTTAATGATCCCTCCAGCTCTCAGTTTAGCAACTTACTTTATTCCATAAGTTCAAAATTTATTATGCGCCATAGCACTTCTCAGAGGCATACCAAGGGGCTCACTGAGACAGCATTGTAGACTATTTAAGGTTGTCAGAAAGCACATGGGATGCTGTACCTTGAAAGGAGGAGGTTAATTATCCTTTGTGGAAAGAAAATGTTGAGCCTGTCTTTCAATATAATAGTGCAATTTTTTTAACATGTTCTTCACATTGTTAGATGAGGCCATGGCAGGAGTGGCTGATTTTGATGCAAAGTTTAAAACTACTATTTAATAGTAGTAAGGTGAGCCCCGCAGGTGGGATGTCACTCAGAATATGACTGGAGCAGAATGTATTTTCTCAAATCCCTGCCCCCCAGGATCACTGGGGTGGTATAAAGTTTTCAGAAGCTATATTGGTTGATGGGTTATGACATAAAATGAGAAAATGGTCAAAGTCATCATTTAAAAACTGAAGTGTGGAATGTATAAAGTATGACTTTGGGCAAATTGGAATTTAAACTGGACCTCAGTGAATGGAAATGTATTGGTATTGGGTCAGATAAACATAGAGATAGCTATGTTCAGAATTACCAATTCAGGAGCAATGATGTTGTATACATTTTCAAGAAAACATTTCAAATACAATGCCATCTGTGGTTGGATATGATCTATTTGTCTATAAGAGAATGAGGTTAGTTTGATTATTATTCAGATGTATGCACTGACATCTAATGAAGTTAAAAAAATTACTTGCTTCTTTAGCATCAAATTGATCCAACATACAATCAAGATGCATGCTATCACTGGTGATTGGAATGCAAAACTTGGAAACAAAGAAGAAAGAGCAGTGGTTGGCAAATACAGTTTTGTTGAAACAAAGCTGAGATAACATGATAAAATTTTTCCAAGATCAATAACTCCTTCATTGCAAAAATCTTTTCCCCACAGCATAGTGACTAAGCACACTTAGAGGTATACACAAAAATGAAATACTGCCCAGTCCTGCAAGTGTTATGGTTAAGCCCATATTCTAACCACATGTCAACCTAGGTCATTTAGGGTCTTCCTTTTCATACATGACCTTCTCCTTTACCAAGCATGATGCCATTTTCCAGGCGTTGATCATTCCTGATAGCATGTGCAAGATACTTGACATGAAGCCTCAAAATCCTTGCTTCTAAAGAATATCGTGGCTGTACTTTGAGGATAATTTCCTTGTTCTCCCGGCAGTCCATGATCCTTAGAGTAGTGTCTGCCAGCACCATACTTCAAATGCATCAATTATTTTCTGATCTTCTTTTTAAATTTTCTAACTCTCATATGTCTATGAGGCAACTGAAAATACCATGACTTGGGTCAAGGACAACTTTGTCGTCAAAATGACACCTTGGCTTTTCAACACTTCGAAGAGGTCTTCTGCCAGATATTTGCCAATTAGGTCTCATTTCATTTATTGCCCGCTGCTTCCATAAGACTTGAGTGTGGATCCAAACAAAATTAAATTCTGGACAAACTTATGGACTTTTCATTTATCATGGTATAGGCTATTATTCCAGTTGTGAGGATTAGGGAAAAAAGAATGACTCATTCAGGAAGCTTCAAAGGAGGAGGAAGGTGAGGTAATGGCATAGGGCCATATTTCGCCACCTCTGGCTTCCAAAGTTGATTGCATTGAGGCATAAGTCATTCTTCCCTGTATCTTCTATCCCTTTTGACCCTATGCTCACACAAACTGTCCCTCATGCAGCACTCTACTTCTGTGACTGTATATGATAATTTATTGCAATGGTCACACAGAACTCACAGACAGTGATCATGCTTATGAGATTTATCAGGGAAGTTAGCACATTGCAATTTGGGTGCCAAATGCTGAGGATACAGTTATTCTCTGGGGACAGTCTCTTCTCAGCCACACCCACAGTCAGACCCCTCTCAGCCCCTCAACCATATTGGGTGTACTCCTCCCTGGCCAAGTAGTGTCTTAAAGCTCTTTCAGAGCTGATAATAAATTCAAATCCTTTTTAGAGTGTGCCATTTTGATGTAAGTCTCAACCCAAACCCACTCCAATCCAGTTCCATAGTTCAGTGAAACCATCTCATCCAAATAAGTGCTCAGAGACCCCACACTTCATAAGTCAGTCTCTCGCCCAATAGCATGAGACGTTGTGACCTGGACAGTCCATTGTGCCACAGCATGCTCTGACTTCTGGTTCTGCTGTGGGGTCTCGGCTGTTTCTCTGGTGTCCACGTTGTTTCCTGCATCAAGGAGGCTCCATGTGCAACTATTCTCAGGGTCCGAAGGATTCATCCCATTACGGACCCGTGTTTGTGTTTGTAGTAAAATTTCCTGTTTGAGATGGCTGATGTTATACTCAGCTGAAAGGTGACTATAAACAACTTGGTGAACAATGGCAAAAATCTGAAGCATATAATGCAATCAGTATATTCCCAGACTTTTCTATGAGGTCCATCAGTGAGGAGTCATTTTGTGGGAATTGCAAAATGATGATGGAAAAAGTCACAAATAATTCACTGTACCACAAAGGGAATACAGAGAGACACTGCACTAAAAAGAGCTGGTCAACATATAACCATTTAAAAAGGTAGCATATGATCAAGAGCCAATGGTACTGTAATTCAAATTGTACTAAAGGCACTAATGATATGCAAGGGATTTTTAAATATATTTTTTAAAAAATTTCAGCCCACTCCTGTAGTGACTGAATCTATCCATCTCATTAAGGATCTTTTCCTATTTCATTAACTCTCTACTGGTCCCTCCATCATTTGTAAAAATGCATAAGACAATCTTTTTATCCTTACTTTAAAGGACCATATCACTATACTTCTTCCAATACAAATTGGTTTGTTCTATTGGCAGCCCAAAGCACTTTCAATATTCTTTATCATCACAATAGACCAAATTAATATTTTAATTTTTTGTATTTATTATCTAGCTTTCACAAGCCTGTGAAGCAACTTGGAAACACTGTGGCTTGATTTAGATGCACCGCCCTCTTCAAAATGGTATCCTATTAAGACTTTAAAGAGTTCTTGAGCAGATAGTTTTTCCAATATTAAAGCTGAAACAAAGTTCAAAATCATCAGTCAGAAAAAAGTCAGGATGCCACCGTGGAATAGATCGTAGATTGGTGATATTTAAGTTCAAGTTGAATTGGCACAAAATTAAACCTACTCCATAAGAAATATAGGAGAAATAAAGAGTGTGGGGGAGAGAGACCAAAGTCAGAAAACTCTGAGACTTTCCTTGAACTTAGAGTAGTATAACAGATGGAAGAAATGATGATAACAAAGATACGAACAGAGAACTTCAAAGATTAGCTCCAGAAAAAAAAATGTGCCAAAACATGGAGTAAGAAAATCAGAAAGAAACAATAAGCTCAGTACATCTCCAGCAGAGAGAATTAAAGAAAACTATTGTCTTGATTTACAATATTGAGTGATTATATGGGCAAAATACTGAACAATACAGGCAAACATAAATCTAAGATGGAAGAAATACAGAATCACTATACCAAAAATAATTCTTTTATTTTAATAACTGGAAAAGGTAGCCCATGATCAAGAACCCCATAGTACTGAAGGCTTATTCATTACCTTCTGTGTGTAGGTGGCATTACTCACCTTCTGAAAGTGAAGACACCTGGAAACACTTGCTGCTAAGAATCAAAGATTGTCTCCTTTAGTAGGGGTGGCCATTCAATATAAAGGACACCCAAATCTTCACAAATGGACTAACAGAAAGCAAGACAAACGCGCAAGACTGACATGGTCAAGAATGCAAATTTGCTTGGATCCACAAGCAATGCTCACAGAAACAGCTGTCAAGAAATCAAACCATGAATTGCCTTAGGAAAACCTGCTACAGATAATGTCTTTAAAGTGTTGAAATGCAAGTATGTTGCATTGAGGACTAAGCTGAATCTCATTCAAGTCATGGTATTTTCAATGAGCTCATCTGTGTGTGAAAGCTGACCAATGGATAAAGAAGAGACCAGTCGCTGGAAAAGAGCATCATCCTTGAGCAAGAAGAGGGTCGGTGCAAAGAGGGAAGAACTGTATCTAGATGATTTGGTACACTGACTGCCACAATTGACTGAAATATAAAAGTTGTAAGGATGGTGTAAGGCTGGACAGTGCTTTTTTTTACTCTTTGGCATAGGGTAATTCTGATTCTTAACAGACTCAATGACTATAAAACAAAAATAAAAATACTTCATTGAAGAAATTATAATAAATTAAAAATGGGACTCTTAACTGTCCTAAAAACTAGAGCAAATTATTACCTGTATGTCCTATTTATTGTAGAACACACACTGGTTTTAAGAACTTTTCATATTATTGACTCGTGTAATTCTCATAAAAGCTCAGTGAGGTAGATATTACTTTCCACACCATTGAGTAGATTAGAAAACTCAAAGGAAATGAGAAAGTTAAATAACTTACAAGATAACAAGTTGTAGCTAAAATAAAGATCAAGAAGTCACATTTGTGATTTTATTTTAAATTCTGTGTTATAGTGCTTCTTGGCATGCTGAAATTAATCAGTGACCTTAATCAAGATTTTTACTTATGCCAATTTTTCATTACTCTCTCTAGAAAATTTTCCATTTTTATCTATCTTCTAATTAACTCCACTTTTTACTCAATGCCTTCAAATTAAGCTGTAATTTTTCAAGAAACCGACTGTGTTCACATTGCCAAACTCTCCCTCTTTCCTACTTTCTTCCCTCCTTGAACCCAGTAGCAATTCAAATCCAAAAATCCCTTCCCTCCTTTGCTTATATTTCTTCATTAGTGATCCAATGATAGTCTAATTTGATAAGCAATTGTATTGTCTTCTTTGGGTTTTTACTCCAAAATCTAAAGGAGTACTTAATATGTCACAGGTAATTTGGAGAAGTATGTGCTCAGAAGTTCTAGGGATCAATTTTTTAAATCTCAGGGCTGCAACTTACTAGTGGTGCTTCTTTCTGACTTCAAGTAAATTATCTACCCTCTCCAAATCGTATCTCTCTTAAACCTGTGGGAGTACTTCTACTTTGCCCTACAGGGAGTTAGAGTCAGAATCAGTTTCAAAGCAGTAGCTTGCATATTTGTCTGTTGTACCTGATACATACAGAATACAATGCCGGCTGCATGTATTTTTCCTCCTGAAAGTATTAAATAAAAGGTATATTAGAATAATTAAATAAAAGGTTTAATAAACATATTAGAAAGAAATTTCAGCTAATTTTTCCTCAAATATAAATCTAAAGAAAATATATGATAAGGGAATAATTGTGCATTTCCAAATTCATTCATTTATGATTAGAAACATATGCACACATAAGCTCAAGACACATTTTTACCCCTTTTCTAGTGAAAAAAATCTCCCTTTTGCATGGCCCCCTCCCCCAAATTATGCAGTTGTCATACATTTTATACTTAAATTGGAATAATGTATTATTTTAAAACAAAAAAAAATTCCCAAAGCCTAGATATTGACTAATTATTTCACTGAAGCATAATAGGAGGGCACAAAGATAAATCAATATAGGACATCTTTATTGTTATAATTTATACAACTTTATCCAAGCAAAAGAGCAAAAGTAAAGCAATTCAAGATAAGTATGTTAATTTAATGTGACAAATGATAATGTGTTTCTAAAACAAACTAGCTGCTCACAGTAAGCATGCAGAGCTAGATAATCTGAATAACCACGGAGAGCTTGCGTTGAGCTCCCTGCGCCTATATTACATTGCCGTGTGCCGTGGGATGACTCAACCCTGCAAACACATTTCTCCATGTGAACTCTTATGAAAGTCCCTTTGTTCAGCTAGTCTTGTTATAATTTAGCCTGCATTTGGCAGGAGCATCATTTATGTTTTAAGTCCCATTAAATCTTCTTAATTAAAAGAGTAACACAAAGCCAAGAAGATATACACAGGAGGCATTAAAATTCACTGTATGATTGTATGACTGTACAGCTCAATTAAACAATGAATCTTCAAAGCGTCTCACTATGCTTGTGTTTTTATTTTTATCTGTAGCTAACGTGGATTCACTTTTTCAGAAGATCTCATTCTTTACAGAAGTTTTAGGACTATGAAAAAATAGTAGATCATTCAGAGTCCCATTTTACCCTTTGCTCGTGGACACAAAGCAGTTCCTCTATCAAACCTACCATTAATTAGTACATCTTTTAAAATTAACCCACATTTATGCATCATTACAAGCAAAAGTTGATGGTTTGCATTCATTTTCACTTGTGTGTTGTACAGTTCTTTGAATTTTTAGTAATGTATAATGCCATGTGTCTATAACTACAGCATCACTCAAGATAGCCTCACTGCCAAAAAAAGGTCCAATGCTGCTTTCTACCTATTATCCCCACTTTCTGGCTGAGAACACTTCTGATCTTTCCACTATCTCTATCATTTGTCTATTCTATAATGTCACAAAGAATGGAGAGTTTTTGTTTTAGATGACCCTCTTTCACCTTGTTATATATATTTTGGGATCCCAGGTGGTGGATTGGTTATGTCTTGTGCTGTGTTCTGCCTGGTCCACAGATGGAAACCACCAGTAGCCGTGCAGGAGAAAGAAAGGGCATCCTACACCCATCAAAAGCTAGTCTCCAAAACCCATAGGGTGTCTGCTATGGGTCAGCATTGACTCAAAGACAGCAAGGGTTTTTTTCTTTCTTTCAGTTATATATACTTAAGATTTTTGTATAGCTTTAAATAGATGAATAATAATATACTGCATGGAGATACCACAGATAGATCCATTTACTCATTGAGGGACACCTTCATTGCTTCCAGTTTGGAACAATTACAAAGGTATCACAAGGATAGTGTTTTCGTGGATATAAATTCTTAAATAATTAAATATTAAGTATTAAATAATTTAGGTAAATACTGCAGCACATTTCTGGATAACATGGAAAGTGTATGTTTAGCTGTATGACAATGCAATACTGTCTTCCAAATGCATCCTACTCTTTTCATTTTCAGCAGTAATAAATCAAAGGACATTTTAAGTGATATATGCTACAAGAATCTCATGTTTAATGCCTTATATCTTTTAGGATTTAGTGACTCTCAGTTTGAGAAAAATCTATCTAGTGTTGTTCCACCTCTTCTGACTAATCCAGCTTTGTTTTGAACTGTCATTTTCCAGAAGTCTAGAATTATCTATGCATCTGCACATGCTGAAGTATGAACTTTACATTAACTAATGGCATAAAGTATGTCCACAATCTCGTACACAGAGTCTGTGATTGTAAATTTATATGTAAGGGATTCTGTACATGTAATTAAATCATGAATCTTTTGTTTGTTTGTTTTTGTTTTAAAGGATAAATCTTAAAATAGAAGATTGTTCTGGATCATTGGATCTAAATTCAGTCATAATGATTTCAACCATAATTGCAAGGAGATATTCTATGAACAAAAATGATGATGCAATGATGGAAGCAGAAGTAGAAGAATTTTGAAAACAAAAAGTTTTGAAAGCAAAAAGTACAGTCACCAATAAAGGATCCAAGGACTATTTAGAAGCAAAAATGGCAAAGAAACAATTTTTCCCCCTCAGTGCCTGCAAAAGAATGCAAGAAATTTGCTAGTCATTTTGTCCATAGCTCAAATTATGGATTGAATTGTGCACCAGAGAATAATATGTGCTGTAAATGTGTGTACTGGTATATGCATTGGGCGCCAATTCCAAGGACAGTAGTTTGACACCACTAGACAGGACTGAAGAGAAAGATGAGGCTTTCTACTCCAGTCAAGAGTTATCATCTTGGAAACCCATGAGGCAGTTCTATTTGGTTCTCCAGCATCACTGAGTCACAAGCGACTCAATGGCTTTGAGATGGAAATGCATGTAGCTATAGTCCCATTGAGAAATGGCTTGTGATTGTTATGCTAATGAATAAGGACTAGTGTCAGGTATGTCTTGAGCCAATTTCTTTTGAAATTCAAAAGATGTTAACAAATATAATAGCAAGCAAACATGTTGGGTTTTTAAGGTTGATGCCAAGACACGTGGTTATTTATAAGACACCCGGAAACAGTTGCTGAATAGGCAAGTGTGTTCCTCCAGGGTCTACAGAAAATCTTGCTCTAGATTTGACCTCAGCATTCAGATTTCTAGCATGCTAAATTTTGATAAATCAGATTTTTGGTCTCTGGATTTTGATTGTTTGCTGTATTTCTGTTATAGGAGCACTAGAAAATTAAGACAAATTTCAACAAGCAACAGAATGGTCTAGTCTAACAGAAATGTAAAATGTGAAAATGATATTAAAATTGTTCCTTTAGAACAGTTGTCTTTGCTACTATGCTACCTCCTGAAATGGTCAAATTATGAAATGCAACTAGTTCTTTCTGAAAGAGATACTGTGTATGATTTCCTTTTAGAAACTTTTTCCTGTATATTGTACAAATAGATTCTTACGATATTGCAACTGAATTTGGATTTTTCTTGAGTTCTTTCAATTTAAAGTATGCTGAGTATGCTCTTTCCTTTTGGTTTTGTAATTCTAGGTCTGCACATTTCATTATATATTTGACTTTGTGATCTTGCTCTGCGTTTCAGAATTTTCCCGTTCAGCTCTTTGATTTCACTCCTTCCAATTGCTTTAGCTGCTCTATGATTAAGAACAAGTTCCAAGGTCTATTTAGGCATCTACTCTGATCTTTCCTTTATTTCTTGCACTTTCAATGACTTTAGTATTCTCCTTTAATGATGGTCTTGTTTTGCTTCCAAAGTTCATCAGATCTTCTGTCAGCAGTGTTCCATGCAACAAATTGGTTCTTGAAATCTTCTCAAATTCCCTTGGGATATAATTAAGGTCCTATTTTTGGCTCTTGTGCTCTTGTTTTAATTTTCTTTAGCTTCAAACTGAACTTACAAATAAGCAATAGTTGAGCTGTTTCATTGTCAATTTCTGGCCTAGTCATAGCTACTGAGAGTAAGCATCTCTAGCATCTCTCCCTACAGACAGTCAATTTGGCTTCTATGTATCCACATAGAGAAGTCCATGTGTATAGTTGCCTTTTGTGTTGTTGAACAAAAAGGTATTTGCTATAAACTAAGTTTTGCAAAATTCTATCATGCAATCTCCAGCTTCACTTCCAACACAAGTCCATATTCAACTACTCTTTCTCTTTGTTTCCAACTTTGCATTATAATAATTACCCATGAATCTTGATTGCATGTTTGTTCAATTTCTGACTAAGGTCATTAGTAGAATTCTCCATTTTCTCCATTTCTAGCATTTTGGATTACCATAGCAATTTGAATAAGAGGTGTATGGACTGGATTTCCTTGAAGATGAATCTATGTAATCCTGTCACAGACAGACTTGCTCTCCATGATGGATTCTGCAATATCAGTTCTGCCAGTACATTCCATGCCAATCTTCTTTATTGTGTTATTCCTGGCATAGTAAATCATATTATTTTCTGATTCAAAATGGATAATACTAATAGATTTCAACTCACTAATGCCTCAGATATCAATCTTTATTCATTCTATTTCATTTGTGATCACTCACAATTTTCTTAAATTCATATTTCTCACATTCTGATCATTGACAGATCTTTACTGCCCGTTCTCCTTTCCCTAAGAAATGTCTCATCTTCAGAGGAAGGCCTGAAGCCACCACTCCTACAGGTTTTACCCATCTCACATCACTGTGGTCAACTCCATTCAGAAATAACTTCCTCAGTCACATTTTGAGTCCTCTCTCGCCTGAGGGGCCCATTTTCTCTCTGTGAGTTCTCTGCCTCTATTCATTGAGCCTTCAGTAACTGACAGTGTTTCAATGCCATACATCAGATTTCAGTGACTTCTTCCTCCAAAGTTTGTGGCCAAGTCGTCTTCATTTTCTGTTATCTGGAAGCACTCTGGGTGACACTATTTGCATTTGAAATACCAGTGACATATCTTCCAGTGTCACAGCAAGACACAAGCCACTTCAGTAGGATAATCTGACAGGTGATGGAGTATAAGGATTACCTTGAGTCAATCCATTTTAATATCTGTTGATGTTTTTCAGTGTTATTATTTTTATTAGATACCAGCCAGTTGGTTCTGACCCTCACCAACACTATATATAATAGAATGAACATTGTCCAGTCCTGCACCACCCTCATCATTGTTGGAATGCTTGATCCCACCGTAGTAGCCAGTGTGTCAGTCTATCTCCTTGAGAGCTTTCCCATTTCCCCTCCCCTCTACTTCATCAAGCATGACATCCTTCTCTAGGCCCTGGTCTCTCCTGGAAACATCTCCAAAGTATGTGAGACACATTCTCACCATCCCTGCCTCTCACAAATATTCTAGCTGTACCTCTTCCAAGTCAGATTTGCTTGCTATTTTGGAGTCTGTGATATCTTCCATATTCTTTACCAGCACCGCAATTCAAACTTATTGATTCTTCTTCATTCTTACTTATACAGTATCCAAATTTCACATGCATATGAGAGAATTGAAAATACCAAGGTATAGGTCGGTACACATTAGTCCTTAAATGAATGTCACTGCTTTTCAACAGTCTAAAGAGGTTTGTGTAGTAGGTTAACCCAATGCATCCCATTCTTCTGATGTCTTGATGATTATTTCCATGAGCATCGTTTGTAGACTGAAGCATAAAGAAATCTTTGACAACTTCAATGGTTTGTTAATTTATCATGATGTTGCCTATTGGAAACTCACCAATGAGTTATAATCCATACTGAGGCTGAACTATTTTATCTTCTTCAGCAAGTGCTTTGGGTCATATACATATATCATCCTGTTAAGAAGGCTTTTTCCTACCATGATGCTACATTCGACTTCCAATATGCATAACTATCTTTTCAAGCTATTGTGCCAATATTTTTAATGGTATGTTTCCCACATTTTTGCTAATCCTCTACTTTGCCCAGCACAATATCCTTCTCCATTGTTCCTCCTAATTACATGATCAAGGTACAGGGGATACTCTGGGTTTACTCTGTAGACATATTTGTTCATTCTTCAAGAATATCCTCCACCAATGGAAATTATCCAAATACATATATTCTTTTTTTTTTTTTCAAATACATCATTTCTTCTCTGGTCATTCTTACTCATGGAGTATTTTAAATAGGTTGTGTAGATTGGCACCTCCATAAACTTTATATATATATATATATATACACATATATGACAGATATCTATATATGATAGATATCTATATATGATAGATAGATATATTTAGATAGAAACTTGTATATGTATATGATATAGAGAGCTATAAAGACATAGATATATAGGTACAGATATTTATAGAGATATATAATAAGAATGCATGATATTTCTACTAGTAAAAAGTCCTGCTTCCTCAAAATCTCCCTGATCTTTGCCTGGGTAACTACTACTTCTCCCAAGTTGGTTCATACTACGCTCATGCTCTCCTCAGGAAAGTCTTCAGTGGAAATCCTAAGTAAGAGTAAGCATTATTTATCTGCTTCATTACAGCTCATTTTTGAGCCACTTGAATATGAGCTCTTTAATGTAAATTTACTATCTTATACATATTTTCGTTCTTTACAACTGGGTTAGAATCTGTAACAAATTTGGCAAGAAATCTTTGTTTAATATACTTTTTTCATACAGGAAACAGATTTTCAAGCTATGTCAAGAGTGTATATCACCTTAGAAAGCTCCAATCTGGTACAAGTAAGGTAGCAAGTTTTATGTTTATGTATATATGTGTGTGTACTTGTATTCATATCTATCTAGGTATATCTCTCTTTTGTGCTCTACTACCCACTTAACATTAATTCTCTCTCTCTCTCTCTCTCTCTCTCTCTCTCTCTCTCTCTCTCTCTCTTTCCTCCCAACACACAACACACACACAGATGCACATACACATCCATCTAACTTGAACTGAATACCAGATAATAGCTGAAAAAAATCCAGGGTAAGTATTCTCTATCTAGCTGTTGCATAAGATTCCAAGAGCTAAAGCATTGGAATTTCAGAATCGGGAAAGAAAAACATTTACTAAAATAGAAAGGAATAAATCTTTCTAGATGACAAATAAAGTTCTGAGTTTTAAATAATGCCCATTTTGTTTCTTCTGCTCTTTATTCTTTTCACTATGATGACAACAGATTACACAGAAATAGTTGCTAGATGATTTCCTTGAAAATGACTAAAGTATGCTTCCTGTTACTCAGAAAAAATATTTACTTAGAAGTTAGAAAATAATTGGTACATGAGAAATATGATTTTTAGGATATTTATAACTTCAAATTGACTTTGATTATTGGCACCTGGAGTTATAGCAGAAACCTTGATCATACAGTGGTTAAAGTGCTTGCCTGCTAACTGAATGATAAATGACTGCAGCCCACCAGTTACTCAGAAGGAAAATGATGTGGAAATCTGTTTCCATGAATATCTACAGACTTTAAAGCCCTATGCTAAGTTTGGCTTTCTCATAATAGATTTGGTTTGGCTTGGTAAGAATTAAAGCATCCTTCTCTCTCTCTCTTTCTCATATACATATGAGAAAGATTATATATATATATATAATCTTATATATATAATCTTATTCAAGGAGTATTTAATATAAATATGTTTTTCTTTTTCTTTTTGTTATTGTTGCAAGTAGGTTTTTTTTCTGCTATGCAATAAGAAAAAAGTACATTGAGCCAAAAGTACATTGTGAGGGTAGAAAAATCATTGGAATATTTAAAGGTGAACCAGGGAATACTTCAGTCAGATTTCAGTGAACATGACATTCCTTCTACTTTTAGAACTGATTTTCAGGTCAGTTTTGACAGTCATGGCATCATGATAAAGGGTAGAAGTACAAAGAACAAAAGGATGATGACTTTGGTATTTTGAAATCACTTTATCCTAGTGATTTCTGTACTATCTTAAAAATTCAGCAAAACATTATTATGATCTATGGTTCACATATGTAAACTAATTAAATGATAGCTTTGTCATTCAAGCAATGTTCAATAGAGGCTTACAGCCAGAAGTTTTTATTTGCCATCTGTCTGCATGTATATTGTATTAAAAATGTTGATACAGCTAATAGTTAATGAAACAAACAAACATTGATTCAATACAAGGTTTTCAGTATAATCATTTCCATATTGGCAAGCACCAGGAATATTTAGAATATGTCTACTTGACGGTACATTTTGAAGACCTTCTTATTGTTTGGACTTTCTTGTTAATATGGCAAGGGCAATTTTTTAGGGTTTGGGGAGAAGTTTTGGGAACTTTTTTCTATTTAAAAATTTTCTGTATTATCAAACTAAAATACTTGCCTCAAATTGTCATTCATATTTCTGAATCTCCTGCAGGCAAATAAATTATACCTACTTATTCAACTCATAGCAGCTATAATAACAGGAAAATATCCAGGAGAATACTTTCAAAGGAACTTATTTTTAATAAGTTTTCAAATGCATAGCATGTATATACCTACCTTTGTTTGACACAATAGAAGCCATTTTGATAATAAATAGCAAATTATCATACCCTGTTAAAACAAAAGATATAAAAAATGATAATGAAAAACTCCCATCAGGAGCTGTAAGATTTCTTTTTGATCTTCTGCCCATATAACTTGACTTAATTAAAATATGGGAGAATTTTAAGGTTGTTTTCACCTTCTGAAGCACATTGTAGTAAAAAATACTATTTTCAGCATAAAAATTCAGCCTAAAGCTTTTCTAGAAGCCATGTGACCAAAAGGTGATTGAAAAATATAGCGTCTAGGAAGTGAATGACCAATAAATGGGCACTCCAAGAATCAGCAGAAACATTTCCTTGAACTATTAGACAGAAGGTATGTAACATACTGATGTAAAAATTTGTGAGAATTCCATAAATCCTTTTCCCTTTCAAGGAAACAGATAAATTTTGGCTCTACATCTAAGAATGATTTGCCTGAGTTTAAAACCTGATAAGCACATCCATTCCTGAATTCAGGTTACTAATAAAATTATATTGAAAATTGAGTGGTTAACCACATTTCTTTTGAAATTTTCCCTAATTCATCTCTACCCTATTGAGTTTACAGAATTTATTGAAGAAAATACAAAAAATTGTGAAAAATCTTGCACAAAGCTACTATTGTGACAAAGAGGCTATGCCTGAACTTGACCAGCTACAAAAGGGAAGAAAAGTCACCGCCACTTCTGTCCAATTATTCCTGTAACAGCAGTCAGATACACGATCACTCTCCGTCCTTTATCCTCCTCTGATGCAAATGGTCTTTCCTATGGCAATTTACTTTTCTTCTGTGTTTGATATTTTCTTGCAAAGCCCACATGGAAGTCATAGACAATGCTCAAAGTTATGTTTTGTTTTGTGTTTTAAGAGAAATTTACAGTCAGGATCAGAACATATTAAAGATAATGTCCTTTTGTTTGCAGCACTTCCTCTTCTCAGTCATGGCACTGGCACATCTTTCTCTATTCCTTAAACCTTTCAGCCAGGCAGTCCCTTGGCTTATGCCCAGTTTGGACTAGTGACAATATTCCTTTCTTCAAAAAATCAAACTCACTGCCTTCAAGTTTATACCAACTCAGAGAGACCCTATAGGACAAGATAGAGCTGTCCCCCAGAGTTTCAAAGATTGTAGTTATTTCAGAGAGTCGAGAACTCCTCTCAGCTCAGTAAGCAAGCATTTTTTCTGAAGGCACGCAGTTCGGCTGGCTGGGAAGCATACTCTTGTCTCACGGTCTTTGTATATATCTGGTGGTACTTCTTCCACCACAACTGGTCCACACAGGGTTCTCTTCTTTTTTTGTTGTGGGGTGGGGGGGGTGGCATCACTGCCCTCTGGTGGTCATGGGAGCTATCCAGAGCTGCTCCTGAGAACCGCCACTGGATTTGAACCGCCAAGCCCGCAGGCCGCAATCCCTCACTCAACCACTTACGCCACCAGGGCTCAGCAGGGTTCTCTTCTTTATGCTAGATTTGAGCTTCTCTATTCTTGCGTCTGAAAGGGCACACAGAAATGCTAGTGGAATGGTAAAATATGCCAGTCTCTTACTAGCATCTTCTATTCATCATTTGCGTGCTCCCACACAGTTACTAAGAGCCCTGGTGGCCTAGTGGGGTACAAGCTAGGTAACTCAACACAAGGTCAGTGGTTTGAAATCACCGGTCCCTCCATGGTACAAAGACGATGCTTTCTGAAAACATAAAGATTTACAGCTTCTGCAACTCACGCATTTAGTTCTACTCTGTCCTCCAGGCTAGATATTATATTAGTTAAAATGGACTTGATGATAATGAATTTGAAATTAAGCTACATGTGGATTGGTTAGAAGGACTAAGTATACTTTTCCCAACAAAGTTCTAATCGGTTTTTTGTTTAATGTCTCTTTCAATATGCAGTGCATTTAGTTTCTTGAGCTTATGCTATTAGGCAGACTTAAGGAGTCTAGTTCAACAATGAAAGATATTCCTTAGACTATCTTAGACTGACGGTAATTTAATTATTAAGGCTGAACAAAGCTAAGGTTGTTGGTGGTAATATAATGAAGAGCCTTAGGCCTACTAGTCACTATTTCACAGGGACTGCGATTGTTATATCCAAATTGTTTGTACCTTGAGATTTTAAAGAATTAAGGAGAGGACTTATGATAAATTAAAAGTTTCACAAGGGTTTGCTATTTCTGTTTTTAGTAATCTTTTGGTGCACTGTAGTAGACGAGACGATTGAGGCTAGGGAAAATATAGCTTTTATAAATGGGAAGAATTATACACAGCTCTTAAAAGATTTTAGAGCGAAGGATTTCTGTAATTACTATGAAGATATTTGGAATATGGCATATTTTTTTAAAGTATCATTGCTACAAAGGCTGCTGTAGCCCAATAACAGAGGAAAGGTTGTACCTAGTGTGAAAATTCATGAAGTTTAGAGTTATTAAGAAATTCATTTGGGGAATCCCAGTCTTTATTTGTCACTAATACAGAAATAACCTAGGAAACAACTTGCTTAGATACCATGTCAGTAAAAATATTTTCCTAATTTCTTCATCTTGTGGTATTCCTTTTGGTTGGTGAGTTTGTGTTTTTACTACATCAGTTTTAGAGGGGACTAATAAGGCTTGTAGAATGCTTGCCACTGAATCTTCATTTTTTTTAAGTGGCACTTCTGAAAGACTTTTAAAAGTCATGTTTCCTCATCAGAAAATAAAATCATTTATTACCAATTGCTGTTGTACATGAACATTTAAGCAAACTTTCCCAATGCACTTTTACAAGCTCCATGTTGACAATTATTTTGGCTTTCTTATTTTTTTGGCTGAAGTGACATTAGAGAGAGCCTGATTTCCAAAGATTTGAGTACAAGCTTTAACAGCATACCTAACTTGAAAGCACAGTCTTTCAGGGCTGTGTTTTAAATGAGGAAAATGATAAACAAAACTAAATCAAGATTAATTGAAGAGATCTATTTTAGGACTTTCTGAAGCAGTCAAAGTTGTTCATCACAGCTAGACCATCTTGGGAAGAATATTATTTGCAGGGAGAAGAGAAGAGCAGCCCCATTTAAACAAACAAGCAGAAGATGGCAAGGAGTCAAACTTCTGAAGAGGTGAACTTGCGGGCAAAAAAAAAAAAAAGGCACGGAATCAAGGAAGAATTGAATAAGGTGGCACATCCTGAGGCACAGAGATAGCTAACATTAGATTCTTGTTGTTTCATCTTGTTCGGTGAGAAGAGAAAATAGCCCCAAGGTTGTGGAACAGCATGCATTGCATACAGCATTAGTCTGTAGGATACTATGACCTCTAAGTTTTGGTTTTCCCCAATTTTTTTTTCCTCATTAATGCGACCATAGAATTCATTTAGTCAACCTTTTCTTCATGCTCATATATACAGATATGTACATTTTGGACTCTTCATGCTTATATACCGACATGTGTACACATAGGTTCTCGACTGAAACAGATGTTAAAATTGCAATAACTTTTTTTTGTAATTTTTTTCAAATCATTTTATTGGGGCCTCAACAACTCTTATCACAATCCATACTTCTATCCATTGTGTCAAGCACATTTATACACATGTAGCCATCATCATTTTCAAAGCATTCTCTTTCCACCTGAACCCTTGATATTGGCTCCTCATTTTTGCCCTCCATCCCTCATGAACCCTTGATAGTTTATAAATTATTTTTTTCATGTCCTGCACTTTGATGTCTCCCCTCACCCCCTTGTCTGTTGTTACTCCCCCTGAGAGTGGTTATAGTGATGGGTTCTCCTTATTTCTACCCACCTTCCCCTTATTCACTTGGCAGGGCTACTCTCAATACTGGTCCCAAGGACTTTATCTGTACTGTATTCCCAGCGTTCTCAGTTCTTATTTGTGCCCATGTACATGCTCTGGTCTAGCCTTATCTATAATATAGAGTTGGGGGCCATGATAGTGGGGGTGGAGGGAGGAACTATCAAAAGAAGAGAGGAAAGTCTCATGTTTCACTGGTGTTACACCACCCCTGAATTACCCAACTTCTGCCACAATCCTTCAGTAAACAGATTTCCAATTGCACACATATGGATTTTGAGCTTCCACTCCATACACCCCACCTCATTCACATTTTTATTTTTTGCTCTGAGTCTTTGATGTCTGATACCTGATTCCATTGACACCTCATGATCACATAGGCTGGTGTGCTTCTTCCATGCAGATTTTGTTGTCTTTAAGCTAGATGGTCTCTTAATTATCTTCAAGTCTTTAAGATTACAGATGTGATAACTTTTGGCAGCTGGACACATCAGCTTTCTTCACCACATTTGCTTATATATTCACTTTGTTTTCAGAGATTGTGTCAGGAAACTGAGCATCTCAGAATACCGGATTATTAGAACAAAGTGTTCTTTTGTTGAGAGGATACCTGAGCAGAGTCATTGGATACCCAATGACTATCTGCTTTCTTAAAACTAAACCTATAAATATATGTACATAGATCTATTTCCCGATTGTCATGTATAAGTATGTTTGCCTATGTATATGTGTTAGTCCCAGTAGACTAGAGAAACAAATTCATAGACACACAGCTGAATATAAGGATAAGGTTTATATACAAGAGGAATGAAACATTGAGAAAGCATCCCAACCCAGTCCAGTTCAAAGTCATAAGTCTGATATTAGCCCATATGCCTGATCTCAATCTACAAAGTCTCCTTCTGACTCATGAAGTCACAGGTCAGTGGGTGCAGAATCCCAGCGCTGGCAGGGGTCTCCCCATGGCTCCTCACTTCCAGGGCTCAGGGTCCATCAATAGCATCCAGTAGTGGTAGAAGCAAGTCAGCGCTGGCAGGGATCACAACGTGGCTTCTCCAGGTTCGGAGGTCTGGTTCCATCCGGATAAGGCTACGTGGCTTCTCCTCCAGCTCCTCCAGCTCCTGGGATGCTGCCATCTTATCTTGTCAGTGGTTCGCTGTCTCAGAGACGGACTCCCAACACCTGGGGAGATGGCCTCTCATCTCCACGGGAAAATATCATGAGATTTTCCAGAAGCCTCAGGAGAAAGCCATGTCTGCACAGAGGCCTCATTGGCTACTCAAAGGTTATCTCCAGATTAACAGACTAGATTCCAGACCTACATCTTAATCATGAAATTAGCATCTCGAATACATGACCGTAACAGTATTTGAGCCCTGAGCCCTTGGTATCAGCTCCTCATTTTTCTCCTCCATCCTGTATTTAAATCTCTATAAATGTTCTTTTTCTCTTAGTTCATTCGTCTACTTCCTTTTACTTTCCTCTTGTTCAGTCTTCATTTGGATTTCAGTAATTCCTCTTGGTTACATTGTCCATGATCAAACCCTGCCAGAACCCCTGCATTCTCATCACCATAGATTTTCGGTTACTTGTTGTTCCCTTGCCCTTGGGTTTGTTAACACTCTATTCCTTTCTACCACCTTCCCTTATCCCATGTCCCTCTGGAGCAATTTTCTTTCATTGCTTTGTCTTGTTCTGTCTTGTGTTTATAGGTAGTGTTGTCTCTCCATGTCTATCTGGAGTGGACAGGAGGGATAAACAATACCCCATGGTTGTAAGTTAGTGCACTTAATGTATTTCCAGACACTTCATTGAAGTGACAAATGTACCTCTGAATAAGGACAACTTAGAATTGAATCAGGACAACTTAGAATCACAGATTATTTGAAGTCCATTTTAAATCAAACGATGATATAGATCCTCTGATATAATTTGAAATGAATGTGGTGTAGCAGCTAAAACAAAGTTGAGTCAACAAAGAAAAATATAGTATCTGGATTTAACCAAATTGCAGTTTCCTCAGAACCATTAAGGTGATTTCTTTATTTGGGTTATAGGAAACTATAATGATAGTTTTGTTTTGTTTTTCTTCCTCTCCATTTAGGATCAATAGAGATGGAGTTGTGGAAATTAAACCAAAATATTTTAAGGGAGAATGAACCAATTGTACATTTTTCTAGGAAATCTTATGCCCGGCATCACCTAAGTGCTTCAAATAAAGCTACACTATAATCATGGCATGCTTGCTTAAAGGAAGACAAAACTAGAAAATTATATATATGGCAGAACTTATGATTTGTGTTTAAGCTGTAAAGTCTGAATAATTACCTTAGGAGTCAAAGAAAAACAGGTACAAAATGGAGAAATACTTGAAGCATTACCATCCAGAAAAGTTGTTGGTGTGCCTACGTGAAAACAAAAACTGTCTTTCAGGATACACTAGAAGACTGAAAAGGGCACAACTAAGATCATAACCATTCATTGAGGTGCACCTGAAGGGGCATTGAAAAGTAAACATTGAGTCACAGGGGTGAATTGGAATATACAAATTGCAATATGTTTGTACACAAATAAAAAGCAAGTATTATATTTTATATATTTCCTTTTATTTTCAAGGAAAGAATATCTTGTATTACTATAGTTAATCCCTTTTTAGCTTGGTGTTTGAGTAGATAGTAAGAAATTGGGGTCAAAGTCTTAGGAAAACATATTTTGATTTTAGACAACTCACTAACAAAACACAAACTACATCCATGAATGCAGCGGTCTCAAAGATTTCAAGAATTGAAGAATAATATTATAAGAGAGAGGACAATGCTGATTTAAATATTTGAGAGACATAATATAAACACATAGTAAACATCTTCTCTTTAATATTAGTTATTATCTAATTCAGAGATTGTCTTTGCTGACTTAGTAATATCAGGCCAATTCAATTATATTTCCCCATTTCATTAAATTTCAAATGGTAATTCTATCTGGATAATTAGAGTTCTTATCAATAGATTGACAGAGGTATCAGGATTGAACAAAAAATGTATACATTTTCAATAGGGCCAAGAGATGTTAAAAAGAGGTTGGGAAAGAACCAGTATTTTTTAATGATTGTTAACCCTTCACCATCTGAGGTTTCATGCTTCATGACAAGCTATGTTGTATACAGGTGAGGTCAAGAGTAAGCAGGTGGTTTTAGGAAATATCAAGATTCTCTATAAATAGAAAAGTTTTTTTTTTCAATTTGTAGATTAGCAACTACTAGAAGAAATGCCTCTACCTTTCTCTCAGGTTCCCTTCATACTAAATCAGATTGTATGATTATTCTTTTAATGATGTGCAATATTAGAACTTGGTTATTTAGTATATGTGCTGCTGAAGCAAGCACTAGAATTGAGTTATTTAATATAAAGAATTAATTGTGCCAATGGCTAGTTCTTCATTGTCTGCTTTTACTACAGTATCAGATATTATGGCACTGGAGGTTTGGTATTCTTGTTTTAACTCAGAATGATAATAGTAGGGCTATTAATTAATTTATGTTAGAAATCCTTTAAGCTATGAGTCTAGGTAGGTATTATGTTAAGTTGGTTAGTTTGAAAATAAAACATTCAAATCCAAGTGATACCATTTTACTCAGATTTCATTTCTTAAAATGGGTATTAATACGGAATTGAAGGCTCTACACATAGCAGGTTTCATTAAAGTGAGTTTAAAGTGTTTTTAAAAACTTTTGTAGCAGTTAAATATTATCATCACAGACACTTCCATGTTTAATTTATTTGCAAGTTATAATTTTAGCCCAATTAGTGATCGTAACATTTGGAATTATATACAGCAATTTTTTTTCACCCATGACCTGAGAGTCTTCCATTCGCTTAGTGTTCATTATGTCAATACTAATGGCTAAAACTATTCTTGGCATCCTTCCATTCTGCCTGATATGACCATAATTTGGCTCTTCTTTGGCCAACGGTCATGTGAATGAGCTGATATACATATGGTAAGGAGTCCAGATGGTAGGCTTCAACAAGATTTAGGATTTTTTCAGAAAAGCTGCACAGATCTCTAAAGAGTTTAGAAAGTCATTCACAGTACTATGTAATTGGGAGTGTTCAAAGGGAAAACTGATAGTGGGACCTTCAACATCATTTCTGGAGTAAATTTTAAGGACATTTCTGGCAATGATTTATTTTCTCATATTTTAGGGAGGAAGAGGCAGTTCAAATAAGCTGTTATCAGATGAGTAAGATAACAAATATGGGCATAAACAGGTAGCAGCCTGCAGGAGAATAGAATTGGTGGCAGCTGAAATTTGACACTGTAATTCTTCATTCTACCTACTTACTTTAGAGCAAGTGTCCTGAAGGGAAACAACTTAACTGTTTTGATATCTGTTAGAGGCCAAAATATACTGAAAATATAGGCAACCCATTGGGACAGTTTAATTCAAGAACCTGGATTTCTCTTATTGCTTAGAAAAGTTAAGTCAAAGAGATCAGAAGAACCTCAATGTAGAATCTGATTTCCCAAACTGCCTAAAGTTAGGGGCGACAGACAGACAAGAACATGAATAATAAGGCGCCATATGTTTTGTCTTCATGTAGTGAGAGGAAAAAGCAGGAAATGGCTTCAAATGTCTCTTAGGCACAGAATTTCCTATTTTACATGACAGTTAAAAAAATAAAAATGGTTTCCTTAAGAGGACAACAACAAAAAGACACACACACAAAAGAAAGAAAGAAAGAAGGAAGGAAGGAAAGAAGGAAACCCTCATATAGCAACTGCTTGGATACCATCAGTTTTTAAACATAGTTTTTCTTATTACCCTAAATTATTGTCAATAATTCATGGAAGTAGAAACCACAAAGTGATTCAACAGATAAATACCAGTATCTGAATGATGCTTTGGCAAGCATGAAAGATAATTTATGTTTGAAGTCCTATTTCTGACACCAGCTTGTTAAAGAAGAAAATAGAACAGCCTACCATATGTGTATAATTCAGTAGTTGTGGCCTGTACATATTAATAAGACAAAAATGCATTATTCAGGTAAATTTGTTTTGTTGTAAAACAGTCCCAAGTTGGTTCTGTCTCATAGCAACTGTCTGTGCAACAGAAAGACACATTTCTCAGTTCTACACTATATTCATAATTGCTTTGTCTGAGGCTATTGTTGCAACCCTATGAAACTTAATCTTCTAGAGGGTCTTCCTCTTTTGTGCTGATTTCCTAAGCATAAGTTCCTTTAAGAGGGATTATTTTGTCCTAACCAAATGTCCCAAGTATGTGCATTGAATGCTTACCATTTTAATTTCTAATAAGAATTGTGGATTTATTCCTTCTACAAAATGTTTGCTCTTTTGATAATTCATGTATTTCATTATTGTTTGCCACATAATAACACAAATGGATCACTTTTTCTTTAGTCTTCCTTATTAGCTGTCCAACTTTCACATGCATATAAAGAAATGTATAATATCATGGAATGAATGGGGCACACCTTTTCTCTCAAATCATATATTTGCTCTTTAGCACATTGAGGAACTCTCTTTCAGTGCATTTGACCAAAGAAATACCTTATTAGATCTCTTGACTACCATTTCCCTGTCAAGCAGGGCAAAGCGAGGCATTTGACAACTTAATTTTTTCACCATTTCTTCTAATGTTTTCTACCTGTCCATTTGTGAGGATTTTTGTATTTGTTGCCTTGAGTGCCAATCAATGTTGAAGGCTCCAGCCTTTTGTTTTCATCAACAAGGGGTTCAAGTCCTCTTTGATTTTAACAAGCAATTTTATGTCTTCTGCATGTCTCCAATTAAAACAAGCTTTGTCCAATCCAGATATTGGTTGCTTCTTCATACAAGTCAGCTGCTTGGGCTCTTTCTTTTTTGCATAGAGATTGAATATGTATGGTAATAGAATACAGGAATGATGCAGTTATTTCCTGATTTTAAACCATTAAAGCTCATTGTCTTTTGGTTGTTCCACATCAGTACAATGAAGCTCCACAGAAGCAAATCCCAGGATATTTTTCATTCTGTTGTGTCACGTTACTTTGGAATAGGTACAAATATGGATCTCTTGGCCAGTAAGTTGTTTCCTAATTTCTTCGCACAGACTAACAATGAGTGTCTCCAGTGTTTCATCACCTTGAAAAAGTGAATTCCTGTAGCCTGCTTATTGTTGTGGAAAATGATGATTGGGCGACATCTGTTCCAAGGCCGATTGACATAAGACAGAGCGCAGTCATACAACCAACATTTATCCCTTTTTACCCTATTCTGAAACAACGAACCCCATTTTTGTGCCTGGGTTTAATAAATCATTGCAAAAGACATAGACATAAAATACTCATGATTAAGTAGTATATTAGGGATGTTTTCACAGGCTTCTTCTCCAAAGTGGGGATTCCAGTCCCATTTTCTTTCTCAGTTCTTAGTCAGGAAGCCATGCTGAAACCTATGTACTATGGGTGACGCCGCTGACATTTAATATACCATCACTTCCATCATTACAGCAACACATAAGCCACCATAGTCAGATAAACTGGAAGAAAATTGATAGATTGCATAGACTGCCAGAAAAATTCCAGAAGTTCAGGCAAGATTCAGAGGAGGACATGAAATAAAATATATCTGATGTCAGATTGATTTGGGCTCAAGGTAGAGATTACTAGAAAGGTATTTATCTGTGTTTCATTGACATTGTGAAGGTACTCGGTAGTGTGGACTAGAATAAACCGTGAATTACCTTGAGAAGAATGGAAATTCCAAAACACTCCATTCAGAACTTTTGCATGGATCATGATGCAGTGGTGAACAAAATACAAGAACAGAACCAGGGACAACCGCGTGGTTCAAAATCGGGAAAGGTATGCATCAGGTTTCATCCTCTCACCCTGCATAGGTGTTCAATAGGCATGCTGAGCAATCATCAGAGAAGCTGGATTATCAGAAGAGTGTGGCAGTAGACTAGGAGGAAAGTTCATTAACAGCTTGTGGTATGCGGATGACATCATTTCACTTGCTGAGAGTAAAGAATAGAAGCACTTGCTTGTGCAAGTCAAGGAGAGTGGCGTTTAGTACAGATTACTATTCAATGTTGCAAAGACCAAAATCCTCACAACTGCTCTAATAGGTAACATCATGATAACTAGAGAAAAGTTTAAGCTCTCAAAGACTTTGTTTTCCTTGGATCCAAAATGTTCATGGAAGTAGCAATGAAGACAAGGCATATTGTATTATGTAGGTCTTTTGCACAAGACTTCTTTAGAATGTTGAAATGCAAGCATGTTACTTTGAGAACTAAAGTGTGCCTGACCCAAGACATGGTATTCTCTATTGCATCATAAGCACATGAATGTCCAACACTGGATACAAAAATCCCTTGCATTTGAGTGTTGGAGAAGACTATTGAAAGTCCCACGGACAGCTGAAGAACAAACTGATCAGTATTGGTAGAAAGGTAAAACGCTTCTTGGAGACAAGGAAAAACTTCATCTTCCATACCCTGGGCATATTGTCAGGAAAGACCAGTCCCTACAGAAGGACATCATGTTTGACAAAGTGGAGGGATAGTGGAAAAGTGTAAGGCCCTCGATGAGATGTATTGACACAGTGAATTCTTGGATGGACTCGGTTTAGAAATTGTTGTGAGACTGTATGAGAAGTGTCATGTGTTTTCTTCTATTGTGCATAGTGTTGCCATAGCTTGGAATCCACTCAATCACTAACAACAACAACCACCAAAGCTTCAGGGAAGTAAACAAGTTACAATTCAGGTGAGGAACATTTTGGTCTGATCTCTCTCCTGCCTGTGCAATGCTTCAAAGCTCTTTCAGGTCTTTCGATAAGTGCCTAATTGTTATGGCACAGAACTATAAGTCTCAACTGGACTATCCTTAGTACCTTGTTTATTGGCGAGCAAATCAATTTAATGTCCAGTTGGCCAACACCTTAAATCCAGCCTCTTGCCCCAAACAAAGGTTTTCGATTTTCTTTCTGGGTTGAATGAGAAGTGCATCATTCTGTTTCATCTTCTTGCTCTTGGTTCTGGTGTTGTTCCTCCTCTACTGCTCTTCTGGTGTCAAAGCAGTCTTCTGAACTAAGAAGGTTCAATGCACAGTGATTTGGGGTGCTCAAAACACATTTCACTTGTGGATTTTCTCTCTTGCTGGTAATACTTCCCCTTCATGTCTATGAGATATGCCATTTTATACCTAGCAGAATTGCAGTCACAATTAGCCTTGTCAATAACCATTAGTAACATTAGTAATGATTAGTAATAGTCATAAATAGCTAGTCATTACTAGTTAATAATCATTAGAATCTTATAATGTAAACAGTAGCTTCCCTTTTTTACTCAGACTAATCAGGAAAAGGGTTCTTTGATTAAACAGCAACGGCTATGACTAAAAGTCATATTTAATAATTCACTACATTGCAATAGCTAATTGCTCCAGTGCAGCTTGAATATGTTTGTTCAAGAAGTGCAACTTCTTTGTTCACTGATTTTTGTTTTGTTGTTGTTGTTGTTGCTGTTGTTTGATCATATACTACCCCTTCAAGTGGCTCACATTTGGGGGGGGGGGTACACTTCCTATGTAAATCTCTTCCATCTTCCTTCATGTCTTTTGTTTTATTCAATAATTATTCCATAGATTCCTTCAATATTGCAACTCACATTTGAATTGTTTCCTCAGTTCTTTCAGCTTGAGATATGGTGACTGGGATACTCCATTTTTCATCTTCTTATTATTCCATGTCTTTGCACATTTCAGTATATTTAACTTTCTTCTCAAACTACTCATGAAATTTCCTTTTCACCTTCTTTTATGTTACCATTTCTCCTGTGAGCTTTATCTACTCTGCATTCAAGAGAAAGCTTGAGTCTCTCAGCTTTTCATTTACTTTGTTCTTTTCTACCTATCCTGTCTTTCTAAAGACCTTTGCCTTTTCATTTATGATATACTTGTCATCCACATCTTGTTTAATCTTCAGTCATTAGCAATTTTATCAAAATTCTTCTTGGAATGTTTTTTAAATTTAGTTTTATATCTCACAATCTATGCTAGATTAAATTCCACCATTATGGAATCTTTTCATATACTTTTCTTCATAGTAAGAAAAACTATTATAATTTGAAATGTTATATAGATATAAGAAGTTCTGATTTCTATTAGCAACATCATAACCTCAGTTAAGAGCCTATTTCAAGTTTCACAAATATAATTTAGCAAATACCAAGTTTATCAATGAAAGTTAATGTAAAAATTAAAATTTATTAAAACTTGACATGATTAAAAGATGCACAAAACTCACATAAGTTCAAAATAGATCAGAAAACTTAACAGTTTGTCAGGGAAGCACGTGCATAGAGTGAAGGGAATTGGGAAGCAAACAATGAATGTGGAAAGGAGAGGGAGCACTCTAACTGAGTGTGATGATGCATATGGAACTCCTTCTAAAAATGACTCAACTATGAAAATGTATTGCATGTGAATTTTATATTAAGAAATCGGCCCTCCAGAAAAGAAACCAAGGATGACCAATATTTACCATCTGTGTTAGTCCGGGTAGACTAGAGAAACAAATTCATAGAAATGCATATGGATATAAGGGAAAGGTTATATATAGGAGGAAGGGAACATTGAGAAAGTATCCCAACCCAGTCCAGTTCAAAGTCATAAGTCTGATAGTAGCCCATATGTCTGATACCAGTCTATAAAGTCTGATTCATAAAGCACATGCAGTAGAGGTGTCCTGGTGCTGGCAGGGGTCTCCCCATGCCTCTTCATTTCCTGGGTTCAGGATCCATCAGCAGTATCCATTGGCAGTGGGAGCATCTCAGCAATGGCAGGAGTCTCTCTGTGACTTCTCCAGCTCCAGAGGTCTGGCTCCGTCAGGGCAACCCATATGGCCTCCTCTCTCACTCCTCCATTCTCTAGGAGTCAAGATGGAACAGCATACCATCACCTTGTCTTTATTAGAATGTCTCCAAGAGACTCTTCTCAATTGAGAAGAGTCGCGTTTCTCTTCTCCAATTGAGAAATACTGTGAGATTTCTCAGAAATCTCAGGAGAAAGCCATGCCCACACAGAGGCCTCATTTACTACTCACTGGCTATTTCCAGATTGACAAGTTAGACTCCACTCCTAGACTCCCAATCATGAAATTAACACAAGTACATGACTGCCACACCATGGATGAAAGAAGACTTTTGTTTTGTTTTGTTTTGTTTTGCTTTGTTGCACAGAGGGAATTATGTTTATGTTAGGTGTGGTCAACTAAATTGGAAAAGGACATATAGCAGTTGCAAAACTGAGTATACTCAATGGCAATGAAGTACACCTGTTGAACTGGAGAAGGTTTTGTCATGTATACTTTAGCACAATTAAAAATATAATTATGCCAATGAAAAATAATTATCATCATCCCATAATTTTAAAATATGTTTTTTACCAGTTTTAATAGTAAAGTTTGAAAGGGTAATGTGATCATAAAAGGCCATATTCAGGTCATTCTGTAAGATAATCCGAAGTTTCTATATCCTATTACAAATGCTGCTCAAATATAGCTTTGGGAAACACATACCTGATTTGTAGAGATTTAATAAATAGTTACTATAAATAATAACACTGATTACCCTTTGTAATCAAACCCTTCACCTGCTGTGATATGCACTGCACTTATGCAGATCAGTTGTAGGCCTTTCATCCATGAAATTATAGAATGTATAATGTGATGGGCTATGATATATTCAGTGTAATTGCTTATTTATAAAAAAAGCTATCAACAGCCCACTTTAAATAAATTCAGAAATCACCGTAGGGCATTTAGAAATGAATATTTTATATGACATTTTATAAAGATTATGAACATTTCTTTGAACAGTAAAATTAATGGCAGTTTGGCTGTTTAAACTAATCCAGTGTAGATTCAGAATAATAGCATATAAACTATAATTATTGTATTTGTGCTTTAATTAGAGATAACCATATACCTTTCCAGTATTGCAAAATTTTACCTGAACTACAAGTTAACAGAAAACACCTTTATAAGAATCAAATTTGAAAGTCTTCTGAGAAGATGGCAACTGAGTTACAAATACCAGAGGGACTCTGCCAAAATCAGTGCAAGAGTTTCTAAGAGGGAAATTCCACACTGCTGAGACACAGGAGGAGCTTCATAAAAATAAGTAGACACAGATCCACTAGGTTTTGAGAAGTTGAGGTTTTTTTGACTTACCACAGTGGAGGCCCGCTAGGAGTTGACCTTAGCCCTGCCACTTTCTTGGCCAAAACCAGGATCATTTGAAGCTGGCACAGGGGCTTTATCTCAAAACAGCCACAGCTTACCACCATCTCAGGGCAGGGATTAAAAACCTCCAGTCCCACAGCCAGAGATCAGGGTTCAGTTATATTATTACTTTTGTTTCCCTCTCTTCTATCTCTCTGTTTCAGAGAGCTTAGTTTTTGTTTTTGTTTGTTTGTTTGTTCTTTCTCTTCCATTTTCTCTTGCATACTACTGCTCACCTCCAGGTCACTCCCAATAGCCTCCTAGGCTATTACACTTGTTCTCCACTCAGCTGGGAGATTTCCAGCCTCTGCAGTGTAAGCAACGGCAAGGGAAATCCCACCTACCCTCCACCAGGGGCTATTCTGTCCAACTTCTTCCTGGGCAAATTCCACCTGCCTGCTCTCTGTAGTGCTTAACATATGGCTGGGAAAATCACACCCACCATCTTCGGGGGGGAATCTGCCTGTGTGGCTCGGGGAGTTCCTATCCATCCTCTGTAATTCCATGTGACTTAGAAAATTGCTTTAGTGCCTCACACGACCTAAGGCAACTTGATCAACATTTGATAATATTTCACACTGCTGTGGGAACCTCTGCCCAATCTCCTCAGTGATCAACTTGACCAGGGCAATTCACACCACCATTTGCGGTGCTCTACAGGAAAGTGGCTTCTGTGGCACTCACAATGCATTCTGTACTCCATAAGCCCTCTGCAGTACCCCAAGCTTCCAGGGACCATACCATCACAGATTCTTGTGAGATCACCCAGTGGAGTATCATCTTCAAGGGCTCACAACAACTAAACCAACATCTCCTAAGAGAAACATCCAACTTGCCCTCTAAATAACAGAATACTGGTTGACTAGGGAAAGAGTGAAGTCACAGGAGGATAAACTGGTTGGCCAAAACCATGGTGAAATTAGCT
This sequence comes from Nesogale talazaci, assembly GCA_004026705.1. NCBI lineage: Eukaryota > Metazoa > Chordata > Mammalia > Afrosoricida > Tenrecidae > Nesogale > Nesogale talazaci. The sequence continues at coordinate 122,387 of PVJH01001137.1, read as the reverse complement.
ACAGGTAGTTCAAACAAGCATTCTTATGAGTCTCCCAGAGAAAGCCAGTACTGTTGGACTCCCTGGAAAATGGAACATGGTTACTTGAAAGCAATACATCACAAATAGCAATCAGCCCAACAATCTCAATGAAAAAAAAAGGTAGGACAAAAGGCAATGGCAGTAGATGCCCTGACACTAACAATAGACATAGAAGAAACAGACATTGATCCACTATAGAAAGAAATTTTCAGAATGATGCTTAGAGTCATATGGGGTATGAAGGAAACAATACAGAAAAAGCATGAAATGAGAGAGGAGATAAAGTCATACACCAAAGGGAAAAACAAAAGCTTAGGGACATGATAATAAAAGCTAGTAGTAGACTCATGGACTTTGCCAATTGACTGGATGAGGCAGATAACTGCACCAGTGACCTAGAGGACAGTCAAGCAGACTTTAGCAACTTAGAACAAAAATCTAATAAGATCATCAGAGAAACTGAAGAAAAACTAAGACCTATATCTGATGCTATGAAAAGGAACAAAATCAGAATAATTGGATTATCAAAGGATGACATCACAAAGAAGTCATCTGCAATAATAGTGACAGCATCCTTGAAGGAAAACTTCCCCAGCTTAATGAGTGAAAAGCACACTGACTAAATCCCAAAAGGAAGTCGCCAACACACATAATAGTTAAACTATCTAACTTTGAGGCAAAGTAGAATCAGGAGAGCAGCTAGGGAAAAACAAGTCATCACATATAAAGGATTCCAAATAAGAATAAGCTCAGACCTATCAGCAGACTGTAGGAAGAAGACGAGAGAGTGGAAGCATATTCCCCAAAAAATGAAGGAAAATAGCACAAACCGATATAATACTATATCCAGTCAAATTATCTATCAGCGTAGATGGAGAAGTAGAAGTCTTCCCAGACAAGGAAAAGCACAAAGAATACATCAGAAGATACCAAACCCTACAAAAGAACCTTGCTGACCCAGTAGGGGCAGAAGAAGAGCACTCATCAAGCATAAATAAGAGACTGCCACATAGAGCAACACCACCTAGATGGAAACAAAAGAAAACAGCCTCCAATATAGCATTGGGTTAAGTGTGGAAAGAAGTCAAGAATGAAACCCAGAGACACACAGACACATACTGACCACTGATAAGAAAGGAAGATAGAAAGCAAACAACAAAAAATGTTTAAGTTAACACTACAGAGTCAACAGATGAAGACAATAACCGTGAATATCATTGGACAGAACTTAGGCATTAAAGGAATGAGGCGAGCAGACTGGTTTAGAAAAGAGCCCATCAATATTTTGCTTGTAAGATAAGCATCTCAAGGTTGCAATAAAAAATAGACCAAGAATCAAAGGCTGGAGAAAGGCATACCAAACAAAGAGCAGTTTAAAAAGTCAGAGGTTGCAATCCAAATCTTTTATAAAATTGACTTCAGAGTGCAAACCATAAAAAGAGATAAAGAGGGACACTATAGAATACTCAAAGGATTAGTACACAAAGAACCACTAAGCAATTTAAACATATATTCTCTGAATACATCCATCAAACACTCCAAAAGATGAAAAAAGAAATGACAGCCTCAACAATTACAGTAGCTAACTTCAATAACCCACTCTGCAAGAATGATGTATCACAGGGAAAGAAACTCAGCAAGGAGGCTAGAGTCCTAAACACTACAATTAGACTGTTTTATCTTGATATTTATAGTGATTTACATCCATATACAAAAAAGTTCACATCCTGTTCAAGCCAACATGACACATATTCAACAATAGACCACAAGCAGGGGCATAAGGAGAATCTGCAAAACTTTTAAGTACATCAATATCGTACAGACCTCTCTCTGACCTCTGTATCATAAGGCTGGAATTCGACAAAAGGAAGATGAAGAAAACAGGAGCAAGCAAATCGAGTATGAATAACTCTGTATTGCAAAAGAGGAGTTATCAGTCCTTATCAGAGATGAAATTAGGAAATTTCTAGACCAATCAGAATGAGAACAAGACATAGCAAAACATATGGGACACAGAAAAAGCAATTATCAGAGGGAGTTTCATAACAATACATGCACACATGATCAAGGGAAAGAGACTTATTATTGACATTACAATATTGAAATTATAGGAACTTCAGCAGAGTCAATAGGGAATTCCTACTAATACCAAAAGAAAATAGATAATAGAAATCAGTTTTGAGATACAGGTGAAAGAAAATAAGAAAACTAAGGCAAAAAAATGAAACTGCTAAAATTTGGTTCTTTGAAAGGATTGACCACATCAACAGACCACTGGCAAACCTAACCAAAGAAAGAAGGGGACAAATTTCAACAGCAAGGATGAACAATGAAAGAGTGGACATTACAACAGACCCTAATGAAATCAAAAGGATAATTGCACAGTACTATGAAGAACTATAGCCATTGAATTCAACACTTGGAAGACTAACAAATTCTTAGAAAATCAATCCCTTCCTAGACTATCCCTGATGGACATCACTAATTTTGACAGATGCAAAGCAATAGAAGAAAATGGACAAGTTTAACAAGAGATTACCAGCAAAAAAATTCCTTGAGCCAGATGTCTTCAGAGGAGAATTCTACCAAGCATTCAGAGAAAAACTGACACCAATTCTACACAAACAATCCCAGAACATAGAAAAGGATGGCAAACACCTGAATTCCTTCTCTGAAGCTAGTTTAACTCTGATACCACAACCTGGCAGGGAGGGATCTCACAAGAATCTAGATCTACTGACTAATATCCTTAATGAACATTGATACAAAAATTCTCAACAAAATCCTGGCCAATAGATTTCAAAATGTATAAAATAAAAAAATTCACCTTGTCAAAGTGGGATTCATACCTGAGTTGCAGGGTTGGTTCAACATACAAAAGATCATTAATATCATTCATCACATTGACATGAAAAACTATAATAATGATATGACACTATTGACAGATGCTGAGATAGTTTAAGTTTCTTCTGTCAACCTAATGGATAAACATATGTGGGGTTAATTGAAGGGTGGAGGAAAAAATGGCTCGGTGGACCTCACCTTTCTAGTTCTCAGATCTCTTGGTTTCTGATGGTTGGACCAGGGTGTAGCTGGCTTAGCCACTTCCCTGCTTCACTGACAAGGTTTGTTTTCTGTAAGATACCCCTGAGAAGAAGCCACATGGACCTAGTCTGATATAACCTTGAGTGTTGGACCAGCTGTCTGGAGATGCTTACAATCTCACTGATTTGACTCTATTCCTGCAGTCAGCATCATTGCGTGTGTTTTGTGAGATGGAGGAGGACATTGTGGATGGTGCCCAGCTATCAAAAGATGTAGTGCCTAAGTCCTAAAGGCTTGAAAACAAACAAGTTGTCATCTAGCTCAGAAGCAACAAAGTGCACATGGAAGAAGCACACCAGCCTGTGTGATCACCATGTGTAGATGAGATCAGGTATTAAAGAACAAAAGACATATCACTTTGTATGAGGGGGAGTACAGAGTGGGGGCCCAAAGCCCATCTGTAGGCAAATGGACATTCTCTCACATAAGGGTCATTGTGAGGAGACAAGCCAGTGAGGGTACAGTGTAGCAACTATGAAACCTACAGCTTTCCACAAGTTAAATTCTTCCTCTCCCCTACTATCATGATCCCAATTCTACCTTACAAATGCAGCTTGAGCACAGCATATACATTGGTACATATAAGAACTGAAAGCACATGGAATCAAGGACAGTTGAACCCCTCAGAACCATGGGTCAGAGTGGGGATACAAGCAAGGTGGAGGGAAGGTGAGGTAGAAAGGGGGAACCGATTACAAAGATCTACATATAACCCCCTCCCTGGGGGTTGGACAACAGAAAAGTGATTGAAGGGAGGCATTGGATAGTGACACAATAATAATAACTTATAAATTATCAAGGGTTAATGAAGGAGAGTGGAGTGGGGAGGGAGGGAAAAATGAGGATTTGAGAAAGCAAATGTTTTCAGAATAATGATGGCAACAACTGCACAAATGTGCTGGATACAATGGATATCTATATGGATTGTGATGAGTTGTATGAACCCCCAATAAAATGATTTAAAAAATAAGTTTATTCATTTTTGTTTTATTTTCAAAACTGTTTTATTGCAAGCTAATTCGGATATCATTCCATAGTTCAATCACCTCAAACAGTATTTTATAATTGCTACCACGATCAGTTTCCAAACTCTCTCTTTCTTTTTTAACTCCTGGCTATCAGCTTCTCTTAAGGCCCTGTGATAGTACAGTAGACTAAAGAAACAAGTTCATAAGCACGCATATGTGTATAAGAAAGAGGTTTATATACAAGAGCATCTATACATTAAGAAAACACTCCAGACCAGCCCAGTCCAAGGTCATAAGTCTGATATTAGCCCATATGCCCAATACCAATCTATAAATCCTCTTCAGACTCGCAAAGCACATGCAGTGACAACAGGATAATCACAGGCCAGTGGGTGCAGAGCCTTGTGTATCCAGTGGCAGTAGAAGCATCTCGATGTTAGCAGGGTTCTCCCTGGGGGTCCTCACATTTCCAGGGCTCAGGGTCTATCAGCATGCTTTCATGTGTCTTGTCAGCTGCAATGTCTCCCAGGGAGTCAGCCTGGTCAGTGGAGAGTCTTCAAGCTAGTATTATCAATAGAAAGTCTCCAAGGTATTGAACTGAGAGACATGTCTCCACCTCCAAAAAGAAATGACCACCTTTCCCAGAATGCTCAGAGGAGAAAGCCAAGCCCAACACAGCAGTCTCATTGGCTGTCTCCAGATTAACAAGCTAGACTCCACCCCTACAATCTTAATCCTAAAATGGATACCAGATTAGGTGACTGTCACAGCTCCTCTCCACTGTACCTCCCCACCCCAACAAGGCTTATTCTACTTGTTTATATGTTCATTAATCCTGGATTGCATATACTGAAAAACACAGAAAAATCAAGAGAGCTACCCCCCAGTGAAAAAATATAGCAGAGATAAGCCCCCAAATGAAAAAACCCAAAACAAACACTGAAAAAGTTTCAAACCAGATTAGGTTCAAAATGTATCAGAGGGCTCAATCAAAAATGTTTTTATCCGTCCAGTCAGCTTTATCATTCTGATATACTAGAGCCATCTATTCAATGCACTCTGTTTAGTATTCAGGTTATTCCCACTCTTCTGTTATGGATGAGGGTTATCCCTTAAGGCTTATTTCCTGTGTAGTTCTCAGAATTGTATCTTGGACTTTCACTGACATCCATAGCCTTCCACAAACCAGATTCTCACAATTTAGGCTCTGTTCCTATATCCTCCTTTGGCTTCAGAGTACCAGGCTATAAAGACAATCTTTCAATCACTGATGTGGGTGTATTTCTATGTGAATTTAGTTGACATCTCACTTAGATGGCTGCATGTTTGGAAGCAAGCCTTTAAGATCCCAGATGCTACTTTGTCTGATAGCCTGGCACCATCTAATTTCTTCACCAAAACTTGCTCTAGCACCCATATTTTTCATGTTCCTTTCGAAACAGGGCCATCATATAAGAACTATTTGTTCTTAAATTTAGGCTAGGATTTAGTGAAATATCAAAACATGTTCCTGGATGGACCTATGCTTTTTGGGGGGACTTTATTTTAATCCACCTTTTGCTCCCCTTAGTGATCGCCTTATTAATTTATGGTAAAGCATTTTGTCAATCACTTTCCTAGAGAATAAAAGTCTTTGGTTAGTATTGTCATTGATTAGATTCTGGTACTAATTTTTAAAACACTGTTGAGAGAGGGTTATTGGAATAATGTAAACTAACTACATCTGCAATACCTCAATTATTTACATTGTACAGAATAAATATTTTCATGGGTGGATGCTATGTGTGCAAATAATTAGAGATGGTTGTCAGGGAAATTTAACAATAAGATTCACTGGCAAAATCCTTCACAGTTTTGATGGAATAATATGTATCTTAATGCAGCATATTGAAGTAGGAAGTCAATGATTATTCACCAACCAACAGTTCATCTTGTAGAGTTTCTGCATCAAATCTCCCTGGTGAAGCCTTTGAAATGTACCTTGAAGATCCAGGATTCCATGTCTCAGTGTTCTATGGCACTTGACCTGGATCTTTAGGACCTGTCTAGAAAATCAGGCCAATGTGACTTATTTGGAGAATGTTACCAGGAATATGGTCCCCTAATGGTACTTAAATGTGCTTTTGGTCATCCCCAGACCGTCTTCTACCAAAAGACAGGCACTGTGTTCTCCCAGATGTGTTTGCTTCCTTTCCCCTCCCCTGATTTTTTATCTTCCCCGAGGGAGATATCTACCTGCCTAGGGGATGGGACCATGCCATAACTTAACAGGGTAGCTACCAAGTGATCAATATCCCTTCCCTCTTCCTTGAAAGCTTTATCCCAACTGACATGTGGAGCCCTCTACACAAGCAAACTGAAATATATATATATATATATATATATATATATATATAGAGAGAGAGAGAGAGAGAGAGAGAGAGAGAGAGAGAGAGAATGGTATAAGATTCATTGGCACCCGCATTTGTTATTCTCAGTTTTTTTATTGTTTTAATTGAGCTATGATAAGGTATTCAATGATATTTCATGGTTGTTTTGACTTGTGGATGGCTGGTGTAAGAAAGCAATTACTCAGGTGTTTATATGTCAGTTGGGCGTCATCCTTTGTAAATCATCTGTCCAGGTCTTTCGCTCACCTTCTCAGAGGATTATTGTTTTCCCCCCCTTGTTGTATGTTTGTAGCATATTGTAGCTTTTTAGCAATTAGTTCTTTTTATTTCACTGTTAAATATCTTTTCCAACTCTCAGCTCCTTTTTTCACTCTTTCAATTAAGTCTTCCTATGTACATAAGTCTTTTTAATAGATCTCATTCATCTATTTTACTTTTCATTGTATGTGCCTCCTTTGTTATAGCCAGTACTCCATGTAGCCTCCCTGAGGCAAAGGTCATAAATTAAGTAAAGATAAACACCAATTAATATTGATCTAAAATATTCACACTTTTCAAATCTAAGAATTGTATATTACATTATATTTACACATATTTATATATATTTAATATATAAATATTTACATTAGACACCTGATTTGATTTCTAAAATATATAAAACTATAGACAGAATTTCAAGTTATGGTAAAGCTGTAATACTTCAACAGATTTATCTATGAAGTTCAGAAACAATATTGGAAATTTAAGTCCACTACCAATAAATAAATAGAGAAAGGGACTAAAGAAATGTGTTGGGACATTTGTTTTTAAACAAAAGTCTAAACTAAGCTTGGGATACACTAGTCAAAAATGAAATCTTAAGTTCTTTTGGCCTTAGAAAGACCATAGAACTTCAAGAACCTTATTGCAACTAATGAATAAGTGCTCAGACATGCCTGTGCTGTTCTTTGGAATCAAACAAAATAGTATTATAGATTAATGGATGGAGATAAATTATTCCCCCAGTGTGAAATTAGAACATGAAATTGACTTAAGACATTTTAAAAGGTCTCTTCTTTAGTGAGGGTGTTTTACACGTTACAAGGAAATGAATTTGGGGTGAATCCAATGTTCTGGATTAAGCAGTGTACTCCCCCCCAAAAAATGACTACTTACCTGGGTCCCAAGTCTCTGTATTATATAAACACCCTCCATTTAGTAATGGCATACTTTTTTCTGTGTGTTACATCCTAATGAGATGGCACTCTGGTGGCACTGCCAGATATGGACTAGACTGTTGGCCACAGGGTTTGGGCTTTAAATCCACCTGTGATTGCATGCTATACACTTGAGAATTTCTACCTCCATGAAGATTTACATTATCAGGAATTCTGCATAGATATATACCGAGTGGGAATTGACTCAATGGACGTGTTTCTTGATGATGGTGAGACAGTTTTGCTGCTTTTCTTGTTAGATGACATCAAATCAGTTCTGACTCATCTCGGTACATCACCTTGTCCTGTCTCCTCACCACTGCTGTTGTGCTTTTGTCCCTTCTGAAGATGGTATGCCAATTTATCTTGCCAAAGCAGAGAATTAGGTGAATGGAAACATAAGATGGTACAAGATATGACATAATAGTAATATTTCATAGATTATCAAGGGTTTATGGGAGAGTAGGGTGCAGGGAGGGAGGGAGAAAATAGAAGCGGCTACCAGGGGCTCAAGTAATAAGAAAGTGTTTTGTGAATGATGAGGGAATCAAATTTATAAAAATGCTTGACACATGGATGTGTGTGCATTGTGATGAGAGTTGTATGAGCCCCTAATAAAATGATTTAATTAAAAAATTATCTTCTCAAGGATCTTCCTTTTTTTTTTTATTTCTCTCTGCTTTCGCAAGCATGATGACCTTTCTGAGGGAATGATTCCTTCTGACAACGGCACATGAGCCTGAAGCATGTTAGCTTTGCTTCTAAGGCACAATTTGGCGGTATTTCTTATAAACAAGTTTTGTTTGCTCATTTGGGAGGCCTGGTAATTTCAGTATTCTTTGTCAGAAGCATAGGTTAAATTACTGATTCTATTTTTGTCTTCCTGAGTCACAAAAGCCAGAATAGTTGACAGAATCCCAAGCCAGAATCTCCTTCAGCTGGCAGACACTCAGCACTTCTACTTCTTCAAGGCTGGACAGATCAGAGAGGGACACTCTTGCTCAATTCCTGGAGAACCCTGGGATCCAATCCTCTAAGTTGTCTTCATCACCGTCCTCATCATCATCCTCATCGTTGTCATCCTCATCCTCATCATCTTCGGCAATTGATGAAGCTAGGTCATTTTGTACCTGTGCCAGTATGTCAAGTCTTGAGGTCCAGTCTCGGTCAATAAACTTTTCCAGAAATGAAGATGCAGTAGTGGAAGGTGCTGTGTAGTTTGAGAAAAATGAATGTGCAACACCTTCAGTCAATGTACAAGGCATGAGGTAGGCATCGATACCCACAATCAGGACACAATTCTGATGAGATATAAGAGAGTGTTCCCCAAGGCGTGGGCTGTATCACCTTTTATATGAGAAGAAGATAGAGGAAAGAAAGTATAGATCAGAGGGACCTGACTGTCACCAAGAAAAAGCGAGCTTGGAGTGAAGCTTGTTTTGTTGACGAAGGAACTCTGTGCGGAGAACCTCAGACACTGGGGAAGATTGATGAACAAAGCTTGCAGATTTCCAAGAAATGCTGTCCACATAGATGTTGAACACAAGGACCCTTCTCCACAGCTGACATAGAGGACATTCCCCTAGAGCTTGTGCCCTTAAATTGTATACCTCACCTCCCAAATTATGAGAAAATCAATTTATATTTGTGAAAGCCAACCACCAGTGGAATATCTGCTACAGTCAGATTAGATAACTAAGAAGAAATTGTTGGGAGGGGGGTGGGGAAAAATGCATATTCTTTCTGACGATGCATCAGGTAGTTAACTTACTTCATAACATCAAATCAGAAATGTTCTCTTCTGTATGCATCCAATTATGAGAAAACACCTTTAAAATATTTTCCAAATTTAAAATTCTATAAATTAAAGCATGCCTGTTGAACTCTTGAAGCTCTGTGGTCTTTATAAAAAGCTAACAGGATAGAAAGAGAAAACATTAGTAATAAGTGAAATTTGTTATACATTTCCAGTATACTGGGAAAGTTATTCTGCAATAGCATTATGCTACTTTTACCCACAATGATAGCCATATCAATATTCAAATAAAGCAAAAACATTGAAAATATGTAGTAAGCTACCTTAATAAAAGTCATAGTGCTTCTATCTCAACTATTAGTAGTTAAAAATTATCTAATGCATAAAAAGATTGGTGTTTTCCTTATTATATCTTAGATTTTGTATAACTCGGTACACATTTCCAAAAGCTCTTGCATTCAAGTCTACTTGATCTTTACAATACTCTTGCTTGTGGAAAGTAAGTTAGGTCTACTCTACTTTTCAAACATACAATAGAAACTGGAAAAGACTAGTTGTCCCGTTAACCCAAAACAAAAGAATCACAGTCCGTCCAGGAAAATTTGACTTTGAGAAGCTCACGTAATATTCTTTCTATGAATTTTGATGTTCATATTTAGCAGTCTTCATATAAATACATTATAATCAGTTATAAAAAGGGTGTGATTTTTATTTCTTTGTCTAGATGTATCTCTCCTCAATTTAAAATAGTGCGATTACTAGAGTTAAAAATGTTGTATAACTTTCATGTATGTATCCAAGAAAGTGGTTTAAATACAATAAATTGCATGAAATATGCAAATTTGTAAACTCTTAGTTTCTTAGAACAAGGATAAGACTAAATGATTGCAATACTTCATCAAAAGGTGTATATGGCCAACTGTATTAATCAAATAATGAAACCATATTAATAGAACCTTTCCTGGATTAAAATTTTAATATAGTAAATGTTATCATTTAGTGCCTTCAACTCAATTTTCATTTATGGCCACACCATGTGATACAGAATATTGTACCACAGTGATTTTTAAACTACAACATTTATCAAAACAAATAATTCTTTCTTTTTCCCATAGAGTATTTGGGTGGAATTAAGCCAGAAACCTTCCAGTTAGCAGCCAAGCACTTAGCTCTCATGCCACAAGGGATCATTTGATACAAATTATTTCTTTTATCTAAACACATAGGGCATATTTATTAACATGAAAAGCATTCCAATTCATGAAAATATCTCTCATAGTAGCTTTTCTATGAAATAGCTTTTATTAAGCTACACAAGGGTCACTGTTAGTAGGAACAGACTCAATGGAGGGGAGAGTAGTTTTGGTTTAAGGGTCATTTATTTTCAAACTTTATCCTTAGTGGAACCTTGTTTATATGTAAGAAGTTAATTTTTAAATCACTCTTTATTGATTTTGTTTTTGTTTTTGTGAACTGCCATCAAGCTGGGACCAACCCTTAACAAGCTTATGCCCAACAAAAACAAAACTACATGTTCAAGTGCCATCCTAAATTTTCCCAATGCCTGAGCCCCTTAAAGCAGCTTCTAAGTCACTCCATCTCAACAAGGCCTATCTATTTTTTTTCCGCCCTTCTATTTTACCAAACATGATGTCCTTCTCCAGGGACTGGTCTATTCTTTCAGTATGTCCAAAGTATATATAACAACATCTTGCCATCCTTGACTCTAAGAAGCATGTTGGCATCATGTCTTCCAGTACAGATCTCTTTTTCATTTTAACAGTCCATGATACTTTTGATATTCTTCCCCATCACCACAAAACAAATAATTATTTGCTCTTCCTTATACAGTGTTCAACTTTCACATCTTGGGTCAGGCACAACATCTTTGCTCTTTGATGCTGTGAGGAGATGAGGTGTTCTGCAGAAAATTTACCTACTGTAATATGTCTTTTGAATGATTGACTGCTGCTTCCAGGAACATCGACTATGGATCCAAGTAAGACAATGTCCTTAACAACTTCAATCTTTTCTCCATTTATCATAATCAATTCAGAGTTAGGATTTTGATCTTCATTACATTGAGTGTTAATCCATACTGAAGGGTAGAATCCTTGATCTTCATCAGCGAGTTTTTCAATTCTTCCTCACTTTCAGCAAGCAGGGTGGTGTCATTTGCATAATACAGGCTATTCCTAAATCTTCCTCAGCTCTTGATGCCACACTCTTCGTGTAACCCAGCTTCACTAATTATTTGCTCAGCATAAAGATTGATTAATAATAACCTGGCTTCAATCTGAGCACCTTATTCTCTAAAGTAGCATCTTTATTTTTTAATACTCTAAAAAAAGCCTTGAGCAGTAGCTTTACCAAATGTGAAACATAGTTTTTATGTCTTGACTGCTGCTTCCTTGAGCACTGATTGAGGATTCAAGCAAGGCAAATTCCTTGGCAACCTCAATCCTTTTTCTACCATGATGTTACCAATTTGCCCAGTTGTGAGGATTTTCTTTTTCTTACCAATGAGTGGTAATGCATGCGAAAGGGTGAGATCCTGGATTTTCATATGCAAGTGTTGCAAGTCGTTCTTCCATATCAGGTGTTGCTAATAAGGTTGCCTTCCTCCAATATCAACTACATATTTGTCTTCATGTAAGTCAGCTTCTCTGATGATTTGAACCAACATACAGATTAAATACGTATGATTAAAGGTTATAACCCTAACATAACCTTGACTATTATTTTATAATCTTACCTAATATTAGGGAACTTCTCTCTTAATCACTCATCAGCTATTTTCTCTGTGGTTAATATTTATTTTTCCTGTTCTGGGTTATTTATCAAACTCATACTTGTTGTTATTTTTTGTAGTGTCCCACGGTATTCTTAGGTTTTCTTCAGCTTTCTTCTTTTTTATAGCTTGATTTTCATGTAGTTTGCTTTTGTGAGCTTATTTTTCCATCCAGATAACCGATTCCTGATTCAATTGCTTCAATTCTGCTTTTTTCTTTGTTTGTTTTGCTTCGTTCTTTTAACATACTATCCAGTTCTAATAACTTAGTGTTTGCTTTGGGAATTTATATGTGGACATCTTGAAATATTTCTAGATTTTCGTTTATTTTTTCAGAATACTCTCTTAGAGGATTCTTGAGTTCCTGTTTTCCTTATTTTGATCAAATTTTCTCATTAATGAACACCATTTAGAGGGTGGTTCCTAAGCCCCAAGGGGTTAACTGACAATGAAGGACCAGTCTGACAGGTTGAGGGAGAGACCATTTGCAACACTGACCATAGTCCCTGTATGTCAAGTTGGACCTGGTTGTTAATTCAGTGTGGATTTTCTTGCAGGCAAGTGCTAACACTTTGAATCCAGAACTCAATAACTGCTGCCCTGATTTCCTGAATACATGGCCTCCCTTTTCATTACCCACCCATGGTCCATCAGTCCCCCCAGTAACAGAGTCCATTTGCTCACAATACGTGCCCATCTTTATATGGAGCAATAATCAGAGAACGTGGTTTTTATGAAGAAGGATGTGGCATCAGGGTTGGAAGCAGAGTTTATTAACAGCTAGTGACCTGCAGAAAATAAAACTTTTGTTTGCTAAAATTGAGAAGAATTTGAAGCACTTGCTGATGAAGATCAAGGATTGCAGTCTCCAGAATCTCAATGTGAAGAAGAACAAAATTCTCACAACTATTCTAATGAGTAACATCAAGATAAAAGGAGGAAACAGTTGATGTCAAGGAGTTTGTCTTCTTGCTTGGATACATAAGCAATGTTTGTGGAATCACAGTCTAGAGATAAAATCAAACAACACCCCCCGCACCCAGACATTGCGTTAGGGAAATTGTATTAGTCATTCCTGATCCAAGTGATAGTATTTTTAAAAGCTTCATATACACATGAAAGTTGGACATTGAATAAAGATGAGAGATGAAAAAAATCAATGCATTTGAACTGTGGTCTTGGTGGAGATGATTGAAAGTTTTTTGGACTGCCTGAGGGAAATATACAGATTTGCCTTGGAAGTAATATAACAACCTGTTCCTTAGAGGCAAGAATGATGAGACTTCATCTCATGTACTTTGGGCGTGTTATCAGGAGAGACCAGTCCCTGGGGAAAGACACTTGGCTTGGAAAAGTGGAAAGGCAGCAAGAAAAAGGAAGGCCTATGAATAGAGGGATTGACATAGTGTCTGCTACTATAGGCTGAAACATATCAACAATTTTGAGAACAGAGCAGAACTGGGTGGTGCACACGCTTTCTGTATATCTTGTCACCATGAGTCAGAACCAGCCCAATGGCACCTACTAACCACAAAAATTCCATCTGTGAGTATAGTAGAAAACACCCCCAAATGGAGAGTATAGCTATGGGCATAGAATCCAAAATTATAATACATAAGTAGCTATGATTAGAATAGTCATATTAATTGACTAGAACTCAATAACTGAAGACTCAGTGCCATGAAATCAATGCTGACTCACTTTGACCTCTGGTGGGTTTCCAAGACTGTAACTGCTTAAGGAAGCAGAAAGTCCAGTCTTTGACCTCATTTAGCTGCTGATGGTTCTGAACTACTCACCACAGGGATTGCAGCCCAGTATGTAATTACTCAACCACCAAGGTTGCTATAGTGATCAGAAATGTTTCTAGTGTCAAAGACATTTTTAAAAGCTTCATATTTATTTTTTGATTTTTCTTCTATTTTCATTGCTGATATATTTTCTAATTTATTGAGAAATATGCTGTATGACAGACATTGAGTCAAATACTTGTATATCTTTTCTCTTTTACCTTAAATATTCAAGTCAGGTAAAATCATATTCATTTCATAGATGAAGGACGGAATTTTTAAAAGTTTAATGAACTAGCCAAAATTTACAAGGCAGAATTGCCTAAAGGAAGATTAAAAACCCAAGTTCTTTAATGTATTTTTTACTTCTTTCCTTCACCATATTACTTTACTCTTTATTTGGCACTCACTTTGCAATGATATTTCTTTATGGTGCAAATAGTTAGCAAAAAGAGTTTCAGTTCAAGTCTATCTGGGGTGCCTTAGAAGAAAGGTCTATTGCATATGCTCATGTGGATAATTAAAGTTGTTGGAGCATGAAATCCAAGACAGATAAACCCTTCAGATATTATGACAGGAGTAATAATCCCTGAGGGTACATAAAGGGGGAGCCAAGTAATAGCCATGATAACTATATAACCCTACTCAGGGAACCGAGTAACTGAATGATAGGTGGACAGATCCACAGGTTGGTATAAGATATGAAAGGGCAAAAAGAAATAACAGCAATAATAAAATCTCATATAATAACAAGGGTTTGGGTTGTTAGCATGGGGAGAGTGGGAATAAAGGAGGGCTGATACCACAAAGCACAAGAAGAAAGAAATGCTTTGAAATTTATGGTGGCAATGATTATACCATCATACTAGGTCTAAGTGTAACAATGTCTGTAGAGTTCTCAATCAAATGGAAAAAATGTGTCTTCTGAAAAAATGACATCCTTTTAAAATGGCTAGGAGATATGGGTAAACAAAAGTAAAAAAGATTCTGGCTGAGCCCCGGTGGCGTAATGGTTGAGTGCAGGACTGCGCCCTGCGGGTTTGGCGGTTCAAATCCGGTGGCAGCTCTCAGGAGCAGTGCTAGATAGCTCCCACGACCACCATAGGTTAGTGATGCCCAAAAAACAAACAATCAAATCCTATTGTGCAATTAAAAAAAAATTTAAAGGTCGAGCAATCTACTTTTGTAAATCTTATGGAGACCAGTCATGGGTTTCAATGAATGAAAATTAATTCAATGCATGCACACACATACTGAAGAAGGCTTGGCAGATTGGAGGAGTATTGAAATAGGGGAGTCCCTCAATGAGGTGGACTGACACAGTGGGTGCATCACTGGGCACAGGCTTAAGAACAGTTGTGATGGTGCAGTGTTCTTTTCTGCTGTGTACACGGTAGCAATGGGTTGGAACTGACTCAATGGACACACATACACACAGAAAGTTAAATATGTAGAATATAGAGATGAGTAACTCTAAGAACACTCAAGGTATTCTTGGTTCTTATTCAATGATTTTTAAAATTGACCAATATGAAAACTGAAATAACTTGATGTAAAGGTAAAATACAAAAAAAAAAAAAAAAAAGCAAACAATCGAGGACTCAAAACCAAAATGTACAGTCTTTGAGCTGATGTCAACTCGCCCCAGAGTGGAAATATCCCTGTGAGTTCCCTCAATGCTGTCAATGGGAGTAGAAAGCCCAGAGTGTCCCGTGTGGAGGCGCTGGTAGTTTTGAACAGCTAACCTTGCAGGTAACACTCCGTTACCAATAGTGTTAGAGGAAAATGCCGAAATAGAGGAAAAGAGTTTCCAAGGGCTTTTAAGAAAGACTGTAAAGAAAGATGCTTTGCTAAATGCATAGCCATGAGGATCTAACAGTGATGCCTTTTACTAATTTTTTTAAAATTTTTCAAATCTCAAAAGCCAATGCAGCTTTGCAGCTCCTGAGAATGCAGTGCTTAGGCAAACTTGCTTTCCTTCCCTACCAAACACACCAAACATGGAGTGGGATAATCACCCCAAGGGTGCTGTAGTTAGTAAATTCAAAGAGGGGAAGGAAAGCGTACAGCGATTGGGAGCTAATAAGGACAGTAGGCTTGTTCTACATACTCCTCCAGGCTTTGTTGTTGCTACTGCTCTGCCACGCTGTAGAATTCAGATTGTTCCCTCTTCTCTCCTTTTATAGACATGGCACAGTTTCAAAAATAGCCTGTGCTTTTTTAGGTCGTTAAAGACATCATCAATCATCGTCTTCTATGGTAATGCTTCAATTACCCAGGAGAGAGGAGGGGAAATACAGTGGCCACGGAAGTGATGTCCTGATGTGCTGAAAATCCCAACTAAAAAAGGGCAATGTTTGCATATTAGCAATGTAAGCAGTGTAAGAACTATGATGAACCATTAATGAGCCTCTCTCGTGCTTTCTAAGTATTCGGGAACTGTGAGCCTGACAGACCAGATCTTTACAGGATTAGCTTAATGGTTTGTCACTTTCTGCATTGCTGCTGCCCTGCTTTAAAAAAAAAAAGCAAGCAACAAAAACCCACTGCAGAACATTATTGTCCTGAACATCCTGTGTGGCTGGACAGGCCCACTGTTTCTTCATAAAAAGCACCACATTTTAGGCAGTTATGATGCATCCCTGTTAAATGCCAGCCAGTAAAAGTGAAGCCTGCAGCCATCGTTGGCTATACAAATCATGTTGATTTCTGACTGCCTAGGTGGATTCAAATTGGCCCCTCCCAGATGATCGCCCCGAATATTGAATACCCAGAGGTGCTGCTTTATCCACTGTCACCTTTTGTATCTCTGGGAAACTCACATATGCCCTGACAGCTTGGAGAGGCACACAGGTGCAGCTTGTTTGAATGCAGCTCGTGTCAGGCTCCCATATGTTAGTCAAGAAGTTCCAACATGTGCTAGGCAAAAGGAAAATTTTAAAAAGTCCAAGGACATATCGTTTTTATCACATAGAGGGGCTTCTGTGGCCCACTTCCAGGACAAAGAATTGTGTGACTGTTTTCTGTTTGTCACTAAGCATTTTTCCCCTATAGTTTCTTACATGTATGAAACATGTTCAATATCTACAGGAAAGGGGTGGGGTGGGGGTAATTTTGGTTTTGAATAAATAATTAATAGAAACTATTACTATAACAGGTTCTATTAATATTTTTATCACTGCACTGGAGCTCACTGATTACTAAGTATATACTGTAGAATTATTTTCAGTATGACAAATTTCACACTGAAATAAGCCTGTAATTAGAGTTTTCAGATGATCATCTGTGACTGCTTTATGATAAGTACATCAATTCCCCTGAAACGTTTGAGGTGCCTACTGCCTGCACCACTGATTTTATGAAGGTTCACAATCTGTGTATACCATCAAATTTAACTTGCTTTATATGCCACACAATCCTCTAATATATACCACCGCAAAATTGCATTAGATGATTCCTTACGCTGGAATACACATACTCACATTATTTATACTACTTCAGGGATTCTTTTTCAATTGTTTTAATTTGCCTCAAGGGATTGATAATGAGATAAGGAGGTTTTCACAGCTCAATCACATGTTATGAACCTAGTTGGAGTCTTTAAAGACCATTAATGCTGGGTTTGAAAATGTTGTTGTCTGAAATAGATTTTCTCTTTGAACCCCTGTTCTGTGCTTTCTATAAACTGTGCTTTGAGTGTTATGAGAATTTTCTCATGCTAATAAGCTTCCAGCTTTGATGATTTTCCAGAATATTATAAATGATGATTCATTCTTTTGTAGAACTTGAAATTTTATCTTTAAAAGTTTTTCATCTAGTATGAGTAAGATTACTCACGGACTGAGCCCCGGTGGCTTAAGTGGTTGAATGCGGGACTGCAGCCTGCGAGCTTGGCAGTTCAAATCCAGCGGTGGCTCTCAGGAACAGCACTGGCTAGTGCCCACGACCACCAGAGGCAGTGATGCCTGCCCCCCAAAAAAAGATTACCCTACAATATTATGTGTTATGTGTACATATGTGTGCACCATATGTACTTGAGGATAAGCCGACCCAAATATCATCCAAGGCATCTAATTTTGTCAGAAAAGCTGCATAAAAAATGTACTGAAAAAACTCAGCTTATACATCAGTATATACAATATATGTTTAGATATATAAAATTGAGAGCCTTTGAATAGACAAAGTAAACCAGAGCTCAATGACTATCCTAACATCAATCTATGCAAAGGCAAGGTTCTGCACTAAAAATGAAAATAATTAAGCTTCTCTGTCAAATGCTAAAATGCTAATACAAAATTTTTATTGCACTCAATTGGAGGCTCTAGCAAAATGTTTATCTTCTAAGTCCATTAGTATTTCTAATATCATCAAGATACATATTTAAGTAGTAGATAGTGTGTTAGACAGATTGACTACAGAAACAAATCCAGTGGCATATATATATATGAACTTTATATCAAAAAGTAATTACCGTATTTTTCAGACCATAAGACATACCTGACCATAAAATACACCCAGTTTTTAGTGCAGGAAAACAAGAAAGAAATATTCTGAGCCAAATAATACCAGTATACTAAAATGTTCTTGGGTACCACAACTTTGGACCATAAGACACACTTTGGGGGGGGGGATTGCATCTTGTGGTCTGAAAAAAGATATGATATAGAGTTGCAGTAGGCAGGAAGGCAAAGTGGCAAAGTGAGAGAAGGTAGTTCCCAGGGTCCTCATGAGAAGGCCACACTCCCCAGGAAGCACACTCAGGATGTTATCTGATGGACAGTTTGGATTCTTCCCTCCACCCTTTCATACCTCTTTAAGTTGAAATAAAATTATCTAGTTAACACAGATATGCACAGATGCATAGGGAAAGACATAGGCATAGATATAGGTATATGAAAATAGATATATTTTACTTAAGAGTTTTCATTAGTTTGGAATGGATAAGCTCGGTTCTGGTAAGACAAATATTTCAACCTTTTAAAAAATACTTGTTAAACACTATAAAAATCATATCCATTTCAGATACCATATCTATTACAGAATCATTCTAATGATTTCTGCCAGATTTCAAGTCATTGATTCATCAGAAAGGATATTTTAAGGCTAGATTCATGAACAAAAAGAGATGTGAAATATGTCCCATTTCTCATTTTTCTCTTGGAAAAGAAGACTTCTTTTTCTCTTTATGTATAGCAAAGAGAATCTTGAGGAGTGTAGATAAACCTTTGCCAAATAGAATTGCCTTTTGAAAAGTGGCGCTTCATGATTCCTCTTGTCTCATATCTCTACACTCTTTTAGTCAACACTGACTTGTCAATCACAGCCTTTGAAGAGAAATCTAGATGGATTATTAAAGTCAGATTAATGTAGGATGTACATTTAAAAAATTATTCCAGAGACACATACAAAATAGGAAGATCATGAAGAAATCTTTGGAATATGTAATCCAGTGAGAAACTCACCAAGGAGCTACAAGGGCCTGGGCTAATGAGATGTGCTGCTGCTCGTGAACTTTAGTGTCTCCTGCTTGGAAACTATACCTTCATTGAAGCAAGAGTGACTTCACTTTGGTACAGTATGGAATTACAACCTTTCACAAACATCCAATTACTATAAAATAAGGACATTCTTTGTAGATTTGAAATGGTCAAGACAGGAAGTTAAGAAAAAGGGCAATTGGAGATTCTTAAATCACTGTAAATATATGTGAGTTGACTTAGCAACAGCCAATTTTTGATTCAGGGCTATGAAAAATGATGCTTGTCATACCATTAGACACTGAAGAAATGTTCAGCGATAGTGGGTTTTTTTTTAATACTTTGACAAGGAATTCTGGTGGCTACATTCAAATCCACCAGGTGCTCATGGGAGAAAGATACAGGCAGTTGGTTACCATAAAGTCATGATTCATTGGAAATGTTATAGGGCAATTCTTCTCTGTCCTGTGTGGATCCTATGAGTTAGAATTGGCTTTATAGTAATGGAAATATGAGGATTTACTTTGATATCAGTCATCTTGAAAAATATAAATATTTAAAGTAGATGATGATAAGCACCTGTCACTGTTATAAGTTGCTGTCCAACTCACAGTAGGCTCTCACACATAGTGGCACTGTACACAACAGAACTAAGCTGCCCAGTCCTGCTCCATCCTTGTACCTGTTATATATGGACCTTCATTTTAGCCACAGTGTTGTTTCAGCTACTCAAATGTCTTCCTCTCTTTCGCTGCCCATATTACTTAACATGTCCTTTTCTAGGGATGGGTCACTCATGAAAATATGTCAAAAGAATACTGGACAAGGTCTCCCCATCCTTGCTTCAAAAAGTATTCCAGCTGGACTGAGCCCCGGTGGCATAGTTGTTGTGCACGGGACTGCGGCCCACTGGGTTGGAGGTTCAAATCCAGCAGCAAGGCTGGGCCTCCTATTCCCACCACCAGAGGGCAGTGATGCCCAAAAAAGAAAACAAAACCAAAAAAGTAAAACAAACAAAAAAAGTATTCCAGCTGTAGTTCTTCCAAGACAGATGTGTTTGTCCTTTTAGTAGTCCATGGTACTTTGAATCATTCAAATGCATTGATCCTTATTTGTTCTTCCTTCTGCAGACTACAACTTTCACTTGCATATGAAGTGATTGAGCCCGATGCACCTGTTTAGTTCGCAAAGAAATATCCTTGTTTTTCCATACTTTGAAGAGGTCTTGTGTGGCAGATTTACCCTGGGCAAGTTGCTGACTGCTCTCCTGACTGCTGCTTCCATGAAGATAGATTAGATACAAGTAAGATAAAATCCTTGACAACTGCAATCTTTTCTCTATTTATCATGGCATCTCCTATTGGTCCAGTTGTGAAGATTTTGTCTTCTTTACATAAAGTTATAACCCGTACTGAAGACTGTAATTATTGTTCTTAACTAGCAAGTATTTCAGATCCTATTCACTTTCAGCAAGCAAATTTGTGTCATCTGCAGATAACAGATTGTAAATAAGCTTTTCTCCAATTTTTCTTCATCTGTGTACGTCAGGGTAGGCTAGAGAAACAAATCCATA
The DNA here is from genome assembly GCA_004026705.1 of Nesogale talazaci. Classification (NCBI taxonomy): domain Eukaryota; kingdom Metazoa; phylum Chordata; class Mammalia; order Afrosoricida; family Tenrecidae; genus Nesogale; species Nesogale talazaci. Next base: position 101,320 of record PVJH01001137.1, on the reverse strand, counting down.
GACACACATATGTAAATAAGAAAGAGGTTTATATACAAGAGGAAATAACATTGAGAAAACCTTCCAACCCACTCCAAGTCAAGTTCACAGTTCTGATATTAGCTCATATGTCTGACAGCAATCTACAAAGTCCGCTTCAGACTCGTGAAACACATGCAATGATGCCAAATGTAGGACAATTACTTAGATCCAGTGACAGTAGAAGAATCTCAGGGCTGGCGGAGGTCTCCCTCCTCATGACTCCTCCAGTTTCCAGGGCTCAGGGTCTATCAGCATGCTGCCATGTGTTTTGTCAGCTGCAGTGCTTCCCAGGGAGTCAACCTGTGTCCTGTCAGTAGGGTATCTCCAAAGGACTGTGGAGTGAGTCACACCCAAGAGGGAAATACAACAAGATTTCCCAGAATTCTCGGAAGAAACATGCCCACACAGAGACTTCATAATCTATCTCCAGATTGACAGGCTTAATCTTCAAATTGACACCAGTTTATCTGACTGCCACATCATCTAATGCAGCGTCTTTGATTTTTGTTCAGTATACAGACTAAGTATGATCAGAGAATACAACCTGAAGGCACCCCTTTTTTGTTCTGAATCTATGTAGTATCCCCTTGAACAGTTCACAGAACTGACAATCTATGTATAGTCTCCACATGAACACAAAAGAAGTTTTCTAAGATTCTGATTCTTGTTAAGGTTATCCATAGTTCAATATGATTCACACAGTCTTGGGTCTTTGCATTATCAATAGAACACAAATAAGTATCTTTCTAGATCAGCTATTAGCCAAGATCCAGCTGAAGTCATCAATGTTATCACTTTTCTATATGCTCTCTTGGATCCACACTGAATTTTTGACAGACGCCTGTCAATACACTGCTGCTCAGAGTTCAACTAATGTTGAATAATCTTCAGGAAAATTTTACTTTAATGTAATATCAATTTTATTTTTCTATTATTCATGCATTCTGCTAGGTTATCTTTCTTTGGGAAGAGTATAGATATAGACCTCATCCAGTCAGTTGACAAGGTCTCACAATTTTTTTGGCATAGACAAAGGTGTGTTTCTACTGACTCCTCATCTTGTTGAAGCATTCTAATTAGTATTTAGTCAATTCCTGGAGCATTTTGCTAGGCTAATCCTTCATTGCAGCTTTGACTTCTTCCTTCAAAGTTGCTGCTTTTCACTCGTACAGTACCTCTTGATATGGTTAAATGCTGATTAGTCCTTTTTGGGGTAGCAATTTTGCATATTCTCTCCTTCTTCTATGGATGCTTTCTGTATCATATAATATTGTTCAGTGATGCAACTTGAATACTGAATTTTGATTCGGCTTCTTCATCTGAACATATGTTAAGTCATGTCTTCCTTTATGGTTTTCTAATTCTAGATCTTTTTTCATTTCATTCTTTATTTTGTCTTCTGGACTTGACCTTCGAAATTTTTTGTTCAGTACTTTTACTTCATCTCTTCATATCACTAAGCCAGCACATAAAAGAACACATACATTTCTAATCAACTCTTATGTTTCTCAGTTCTTCTTATATTCCTATTGCCTAATGATAACTATGGAAGCTGTTTCCCATAATTACAGTATAGAAAGTAGAAACAACATTTCTTTACGCACATTTTCCGGTCCTAAAACCAAATAGATTAATTAAATATGCCTACATTCTACAAGTGTCTAAATGTTATAATTTCTTGTTGGTTTAAGTGCAAAGAATCTGTGTTTGAATAAAAATTTCCTTCAGCTAATTTGTTTTTGATAATAATCACAGGTTTGTATCATTTTAAGTAACTGTATATCAATATTAGTAAAATAATTTTTTCACAATAAAGAAGGCAAAAAGCTACCACATACTTAATTGATTTTTAGAGGACACAGCATTTCTATTTCAGCTCCTGATATCAGTGCCAGTCATCCTGGAGCACTTCATAAATGCTTGACGATGCTATATATAGTGTTGGGTCAGACCCTTCAGAGTTCAAGAAAGTTATGATAATAATTTTCCCAGGGTCAGTTTTACTCAACATATGCATCACTGTTAGCTTGTATTTTCTTTCTTATTATTTATTGCTAGATTTTTGGTAGATTGCTATATGAATGATCTTTGATCAGCTCTTTTGTGATCAGCTCTTTTACTTCATCACTTCATATCACTAAGCCAGCACATAAATGAACACATACATTTCTAATCAACTTCTATATTTCTCATATCTCTTTGATCAAATGGATAAATTTGTTTCTTTCTTCCAAATATTATACATCTCTTACATGAAAAAAATTGTATAAATTTAAATATCTCCTATTCAAAATTTGATATCTTTTTGCAGATATTGTCATAGACAAAGAAGATATATAATGAGAGTAAATATGAGCATGACTCTCACTTTTAGTTTCTATTTAGAAAATGGAATCTGATAATTATCTCTACAATTTGGCCTAATACTCTTGTTTCTTTGTTTTTGTTAACATCTTTCAGAAAAGTATGCACATCTATACATTATATATAAAATTATCCAAAAAGTGCTTTTTGAAGTTTTTATTAGATACAGCAAGAACAGAAATTTTCATAATTTCAAAGATTTTTTAAAATTTATTTTATCTTTAGTTTTAGTTTTACAAAAATCAAATTTAAGCTATAGTTGAAAGATCTTTAAGTTTTTGAAACATCACACAATACATTTCATTTCTTATACTTTACCTTTTCACAAATTATTTATAAAATAATCCCTTATATAATCCAAAATATAGACTACAGGCATTCTCATTTTTATTATTTATTAATGGGAAAGGTCATTTTATTTCTGAATCTCAATCAGTAGTTCAAAAATTATATAAACATTTATATATATATGCCATAATGTAACTCTGCACACTTTGCTTAGAGAAGCTTCTAAGAAAAATTCTTCGATAGCTAGTTTGGCTGACATTTATTGAAAATATGTAGATATTTGGTCTTGAGATTTCCTTGGGGGGAAAATCAGTTCAATCATAACTTGTTGAAGAACAAATATTTTTCAAGCTCACCTAAGAAAACTCTTACTTCTCTCAGTTTTAGTGTTAGAAAGTTTTAAACATTTCAGTGTTTCTAATGGCATCTATATATTAAATAAACAATATAATTGAAAATGTTTTCACACATTATAATCACATTCAGAAATTTTATTGTATACTTCAATATGCATATTATATGTTATAATATAAAGGGCTATATTTACTATAGTGAATATCACACTTAAATAGTATTTAAGTCCTAAATGAAAAATGATAGCCATAGGTTATTATAAGTGTAATTTGTATTCCAATAAATTCTGATTGAGTGACTTATTACATAAAACAACTTTTTAATGCTTATTTTTCCTTCTATTTTTGGTTCGTTAAAACACTGAAAGAAATCGTTGATAGGAAGTTTTAGCAAGTTTAAGTTACAGTATTTTGTGCAATTTTATATTCATTACTTTAAATCATGGGTTATCTTTTACCATGGAATATCCCCTGAAATACATGTGTTTAGCTCTCTAAAATATACTTATCAAAATTTACCAAGAGTTTGTTTTTCTATTTAACACAATACAGTAGGTTACATGTATGTTCTTCAGTCAGTCAATTACTACCTTCAGGAGCAGGTAGTAACGATTCCACTCTCAGTGAATAACACATTATTTAGTGTAATCTTTTTCAGGACTTAATCAGTTGAGTATCAATATGTCAAAGTTTCCCTTGATTAAACCTTAGAATTAATATAATCTATTTTTTGTTTTTCACATAGGTTAATGTTAAAAGTTTCGGTAATCACTTCATGAAATGCTAAAGTGGATGAAGATATTTCAACTGGTGCAAATCTTAAGGGCTTTGCTATTAAACAAATCATGGTTGCATCTCACTGAGGGGCTCAATGGTAATGGTCTCCTAAAAAGCGAAAAGCCTACACAACCTGATGGAACTGGTCTACCGTTTCATTCAGTGTTGTGATCCAGAACCTACTCTATGGCGTTTCTTGTTTTTCTGGTTAGGCTTCACCGAGTTGGCTGCAACACATCCTGCAGCACTCTTCCAATCATTCCTAAGCTTGAGCTTATGGATGCAGCCTCTATATCAAGCCATCTCATTGAGAGTCTTCCACTATTTCACTGCCCATTGACTTTCATTTTTTCTCTTTTTTATGATAATTTTATTGGGAGCTCATAAAACTCCCATCACAATCCATACCTCCATCAATTTTATGCAGGCCACATTTACATGCTTATGCCATCATCACTCTCAAAACATCCTTCCTCCATCCAGGCCCCGAGTATCAAATCCCTATATTTCCCTTCCCTCCCCACCTTGAACCCTTAGTAATTTACAGATTGCTATTATTTTCATACTGTACACTGTCCAATGTGTCCTACCACTCACTTCCCTGTTGCCTGTGTCCCAGAGGAGGTTACGTGTAGATCCCTGAAATTTCTTCTCCCTTTCTATTCCACCATCCCTCCACACTCCTGGTATTACCACTCCTATTCCTAGTCTTGAGGGATCTTCCATCCCAAATTTCCCATGTTTCCAACTTCACTGTACATTTCCTGGTCTATCTGGATTTATGTTGTAGAACTGGGATCATGATAGTGGGTGGGAGGCAGCATTTGAGAACTATAGGAAGGTTGCATATTTCATTGTTACTACCCTGTATCTTAATTGGCTCATCTCCTCCCTGCAACCCCTCTGCAAGAGGATGTCGCTTTACTTATTGATGGACTTTGGGTCCCCAATCTGTACTCCCCCTTATCAATAATGATATAATTTTGGCTCATTGATGCCTGACACCAGACCCCTTCACCACCTCGTGATCACACAGGCTGATGTGCTTCTTCCATGTTGCTTTGTTGTTTCTGAGCTGAATGGCCGCTTGTTTACTCAAGCCTTTAAGACCCCAGATGCTATATCTTTTGATAGCCGGGCACCAATCCACTTTCTTCACCACATTACTTATGCACACATTCATCTTCAGTGACCCTATCAAGAAAGTGAGCACGCAATGTTATGCTCGTTAGTTCTTGAATCCTGGTATCTAAACCCTTTGACACCTTGTGATCCCACAAGCTGGTGTGCTTCTTCCATGTGGGCTTTGTTGCTTCTGAGCTAGATGACTGCTTGTTTACTTTCAAGCCTTTAAGACCCCAGACGCTTTCTCTTTTGATAGCCAGGAACCATCAGCTTTCTTCACCACCTTTGTTTATGCACACATTTGTCTTCAGTGATCATGTCAGAAAGGTGAGCATCTTAGAGTGCCAATTTAATAGAACTAAGTGTTCTTGCACCGAGGAAGTACTAGAGTCGAGGTCCAATGCCCATCTGCTGTCCTACTACTAACCCTATAAGTATGCACGCTGATCTAGTTCCCCATCGTCCCTTATAAATATATGCACCTATGTACATACCTGTATTTGAACCTCTATAAATGCCTATTATCCCCCAGTTCCTTCCTCTATTTCCATTTGTTTCCCTCTTGTCCCACGATTATGTTCAACCTCCATTTGGGTTTCGGTATTTTTCTCTCTGTTACATTAGTCTTAATCAACCCCTATCAGACTTCTTTCACCCGCCTTGTCACTGATTTTGTATCAATTGTTGTTCCCTTTTTCCTGGCCTGGTCAACATCACCTCCTTTCCCCTTCTTCCCCCTCTTTCAGGCCCCCTACCCCGTAATCAACAGATCCATCGTTTTTGCCTGCAGACTCTGTCCAGCCTATCTTGTCTAGATAGACGAGCAGAGGTAGCAATATGTACAAAAAAGGCCTCCTAAACTGAAGCAACTGAAGCAAATAAAGCAATGATAACAACAGCAAGAAAACCCCTTAATGTGCTCTCTCTCTCTCTCTCTCTCTCTCTATATATATATATATATATATATATATATATGAATAATAAAAATAAGAACAATATAAAAGCCTGTATAAAGTTCAAGGTCTGTAGTTGAAATCCAGAAGTGCCCCCTGGTTGAGTCAGATGGGGTGCCATACCCTGGCTCCAAAGTATATCCTTGTCACTCCTTCTGTGACTCTACGCTCTGTTGCACACTCTTAGTGCTTTGCATTGGTGTGGTTGTGTCCAACAGGGTATAATCTTGACCCCGTTTCTTCATCCTGGCCCCAATAGGCCTTGGGTCAGCGAGCATAGCCATATTTCATAGGGTGGTAGGCCATATAGTCATCTTTGTACATTAGCTGTTCTGAGTGGGAATATCGTCCTGAAGGCTCTGTGGGCCAGGATGCACATCATTTTCTCTTCTTCCGTTTTCATTTGTTCTCATGTGCTCTGGTCAGGCATATCTCACTCCCCAAACTTCAGCTTCAGTGCTGACCTCCAAGGTAAACTCCTCTGGTGGAGAGGTGGCTGCCCCTATAGTTGGGGTTGGGGTTGTGTTCTCAGGTCACTCCACTGGTCCCCCACTCCATGCCGTCATGTTACATTCACATCCTGGGTCTCCGGGTTTAAGTTTGGTCCCTCTTTCCCTATAGTGTTATAAACAATATGCTCCCATTTGATGGTTTAGTGCCCCATTCCCTTTCTACATATCGCTATCTGCTCCCCACCCTGCCCCTCTCCCCTAGTTAGCTAACATGTAGCCCTAGATTGGATCTGGCCCCTGCCATATTACCTGGGCCTTCTCCCAGGATTATCTCTATCTAGTGGCTTTTTCCCTCTGCCCCATTCAAATTTTAAAATTTTTATTATGCTTCTCTCAGTGGATTCACATTGTACATGTCCTTTTGCACTTGGCTAACTTCACTTAGCATGATTTCCTCCAGTTCTTCCATGCAGTGATGTGCTTCATACATTCATCACTGCTTTTCAGCGATGCATAGTACTCCATTGTATGTATGTACTACAGCTTTTAATCCATTCATCATCCATGGGAATATGGACTGTTTCCAACTCCTTGCAATTGTGGTTTATGCTGCGATGAACATTGGGGCACAAATCTCTGGTCGTGGATTGTTGCTTGTCTCTTCTGGGTATATGCTCAGTAAGGGAATTGCTGGGTCATATGGTAGCTCAATTTCCATCTGTTTTAGATATCTCCAAATTGATCGCCATAGTGGCTGTACATACCTGCAAGTCCACCAGCAGTGTATAAGCGACCTATCTCCTCACAGCCTCTCCAGCATTTGTTACTTTCTGACTTTTTGAATTGGGCTATCCTTGAGGGTGTTCGGTGGTATCTCGTTTTCATCTACATTTCTCTTATGGCTAATGATTGGGAACATTTTCTCATATATTTATTGGCCACTCTGATTTCTGCCTCTGTGAACCTTCTGTTTAACTCCGTTGCCCAACTCCTCAGTGGGTAGTTGGTTTTGCACTTTTTGGAAGCTATCAGGGTATTGTAGATTTTAGTAATAAGGCCTTTATCTGATTTGTCATTGCTAAAGATGTTTTCCCAATCTGTCTGCTCTCTTATTACCTTCTTGGTGAATTATTTCGATGTGCACAGGTGTTTTATCTTCAGTATATTCCATTTGTCTAGTTGAGACTCCTCTGTTGGTGTCCTTCCCTATTTCTGATAGCCTACGTAATCCCTGTGCTAGTGTTCTCAGGTTGGTCCCAATTCCCACATTGATAGCCCTAATAGTTTGGGATTTTACTTCAAGGTCTGTGATCCACTTGAATTTATTCTAGTACATGGAGTGAGGTAAGGGTCTTGCTTCACTTTTCTATAGGTAGATATCCATTTTTTTACAGCATCACTTGTTGAAAAGGACATCTGTTTCCCAAATGATACTTTTGGGGCCTTTATCAAAGATCAGTTGTCTGTATGCTGGTGTTTTTATTTCTGGATTTTCACTTCTTTTCCATTGGTCTGAGTATCTATCATTATGACAATACCATCCTGTTTTGACCAATGTGGCTATATAGTTTATTTGCGAAAGTCAGGTAAGGCAAGCCCACCCATGATGTCCTTCTTCTTAAGGAGTTCTCTACTAATTGTGGGCTCTTTCCCTCTCCATATAAAGTTGGTAATCATTATTTCCATTTCTTTGAAGAAGGAGGATGGTACTTGTGTCGGTATTGCATTAAACTTATATAGTGCCTTGGGTAGGACTGTCATCTTGACTACATTGAGTCTTCCGATCCACGAGCATGGGATATTTTTCCATTTCTTGAAGTCATTCTTGGTTTCTTGTATAATTTTCCTCATATAGATCTTTTGTTCTTTTTGTCAGGTATATCCCTTGATATTTCAATTTATGCTTGGCTATTGTTAAGGGTACCTCTTTTTTATCTCCTCTTCTGTGGTCTTATCTGATGTGTACAGCAGACCAATTGACTTCTGATTATTGATCTTGTATCCTGCCACTCTGCCATACTCCTCTATTGTTTCCAGTAATCCCTTTGTGGAGCTTTTGGGCTTTTCCATATATAGAATCATATCATCTGCAAATAATGATAATTTCACCACCCCCTTCCCCAGGTGTATAACTTCTATGTCTTTTCTTTGCCTTAGGCTGTTTACTAAAACCTCCAGTACGATATTGAATAAAAGAGGGAAAAAGGGACATTATTGTCTGGTCCCCTTTTTCAGTGGGATTGTGTTCGTCTTTTTTCCATTGACTATCACATTGGCTGTTGGTTTTTAATATATAGCCTGTATTGTCTTGAGAAAATTTCCTTCTATTCCAATCTTCTTGAGTGTCTTGAACAGAAATTGGTGTTGAATGTTGTCGAATGCTTTTTCAGCATCCATGGATATAATCATGTTATTCCTATATTTTTTCCTGTCAATGTGGTGAATGATACTAATGGTTTTCCATATGTTGAATGACTCCTGCATTCCGGGTATGAACCCCACGTGGTCATGGTGAATTATTTGTTTTATATATTTTTGTATTCTATTGTGCAGTATTTTATTAAGAATTTTTGCATCAATATTCATTAAGGATATTGGTCTGTAGTTCTCAATTCTTCTGGGATCTTTGCCTGGTATTTGTATCTACAGCATCATAGAAGTAATCTGGGAGTTTGCCATCTTTTTCTATGCTTTGGAAGAGCTTGTGTAGGGTTTGTGTCAGTTCTTCCCTGAATGCTTGGTAGAAATCTCCTGTAAAGTCATCTGGTCCAGTTGATTTATTTTGTTGGTAGTCCCTTGATAAACTTTTCTATTTCTTTTATTGTTATAGGTCTGTTGAGATTCTTGATGTCCACTGGGGACAATCTAGGAAGAGATTGATTTTCCAAGAATGTGTCCATGTCTTCCAAGTTGGTGAGTTCATTGGAGTATAGACCTTTGTAGTACTGTGTGATTATTCTTTGATTTCATTAGAGTCAGTTGTGATGTCCCCTCTTTCATCTCTTATTCTGGCTATTGAAATTTTCTCTCTCCTTTCTTTGGTTGTCTGTCAATGGTTTATCAATTTTGTTAATTCTTTCAAAGAACCAATTTTTAGCAGTGTTAATTTTTTCCATTGTTTTCTTATTTTCCCTCTTCTGAATCTCAGCCCTGATTTTTATTATTCCTTTTCCTTTGCTATTAGTGGGATTATCCTGCTGGCTCTGCTCTAGTTGCTGTAAATTCTGCATCAACATATCAGTTATGAGATGCTCTTCCTTTTTCAGGTGTGCCTGTATCGCAATGAAACTTCCTCTTAAGACTGCCTTTGCTGTGTCCTATAAGTTTTGGTATGCTGTGCTTTCATTCTCATTGGTTTCTAGAATTTTTTTTTAAATTTCATCTCTGATCTGGGCCAGTATACATTCATTTTGCAATAGAGAATTATTCATTCTCCAACTGTTTTCTCTAGTTCTCCTCACCTTCCTTTTGTTGATTTCTAACCTTATGGCAGAGTGGTCTGAGAGTGAGTTCTGTATGATATCAATGTGCTTAAATCTATGTAGATTTGCCTTATGTCACAGCATGTGGTCTATCTTCAAAAAAGATCCATGTGGGAATGAAAAGAATGTGAAATGTCTTTTATTTGGATGAAAAACTCTGTAGATAGCTACCAAATCAAATTGTCTAATTGTAGTGGTTAGATCTCTCGCCTCCTTTTTCAGATTCTTTCTCTGTGATCTGTCTTTCTCAGCGAGTGGTGTGTTGAAGTCACCCACTATAGTTGTTGAGGCTGTAATATCTTTTTTCATCATATGAAGTGTCTGGTTTACATATTCTGTGGGTCTCTCATTCGGGGACTATATATTTAAAATGATTATTGCATCATTGTCTACCTTTGCCTTAAGCATTACATAGTGTCTTTCTTTATCTCTTATTATGCTTTGCACTTTGAAGTCAATTTTATCAGAGTTTAGGATTGCTACTCCTGTTTTTTTGGAACTGCTGTTTGCCTGGTATATTTTTCTGCAGCCTTTGATTCTCAATATATTTTTTTTCTGTGATCTTAAGATGTGTCTCCTGTAGGCAGCAGATTGAGGGGGTGTGCTTTCTAAGCCAGTCTACTTATCTCTGACTCCTAAGCCCTGATTTCAATCCATTGATATTTAGCGTTATTACATCTATCTGTGCACTCTGTGTTTTCTTTTTATCACTCTTGGATTGGATATTTTTCTATTTCCATGGGTTGTGTCAATGTCTGTTTGTCGTTCATTCTTGCCTTTCTTCCATCTCTGAGCCAGAGTTATCTTGGGGGCTATTACCCCTTTGATAGTCTCTGGGTAGTTTCATTCAATGTGTCTTAGGTGGTTGTTGTTCTTCTTCCCCCAGTGGGTCAGTGAGGATCTTTTGTAGGGCTGGGTTCCTTTTGGAATATTCTCTGAGGTTTTCTTTGTCTGGAAAGACTCTTACTTCTCCATCAATTTTGATAAATAATTTGGCTGGATATAGTATTCTTGTGTTTGCATTACTTTCCTGCAAATTTTGGAATATGCTGCTCCACTCTCCTCTTCTTCATAGTTTCCATTGATGGGTCTGAGCATATTCTTATCTGTTTGCCTTTGTATGTGATTGCCCTTTTTTCCCTAGATGCTCTCATAATTGTCTCTTTTTCCTCATAATTGGACAATTTAACAACTATATGTCTTGGTGTTTTCTTCTTGGGGTTTAGTCTAGCTGGTGTTCTTTCAGCCTCCTGTATGTTATCTGTTTTTCATTCATTAAGCTAGGGAAGTTTTCCTCTAAGCATTCCCTCACTATTGTGGATGTTGGTTTTCTTGATGCCTCATCCTCCGGCAGACTGATAATTCTAATGTTTCTTTTCATAGTATCAGCCAGGCTTCTAATATTTTCTTCTGCTTCTCTCATAGACTTGTTAGATTTTTTTTCTCCCATTTATTAATTTCTACTTGTGAGTCCTCTAGGTCACTTGTCCTGTTCTCTGCCTCCTCCATTCTCTGGGAGAAATCTGAGAGCTTACTATTAGTTTCTGTTAGATCACTCCTTAGTTCTTGGATTTCTCTTTGGTGAGTGGCTTTTATCTCCTGTATCAATTCTTCTTTCTTCATTAATGCATCTCTTAAGAGCTGCATATGTGTTAGTAACATCTTGAAGATTGCTTTTTGTGGTTGATCAATCTCCACATTTTCTAGGACTACTATTAGGTCCAGCTGGTCTTTGCATCAGATAGGTTTCTCTTTTCTTGATACTGTGGAAGTAGCTAGCTGTTTTTTGGTTTGATTTATTTGAATTAGGTGGTATTTTCCTTGGTGTTTTGTGACCCTGCGGTCTCTCTTTGGGAGGCTGGTCTTGTATTATAGCTTTGCTCAGGAACTGTTTGCATCTGGGCCGTTGCAGATCTGATGGGACATGTTCGCAGAGTGCGGCGAAGTGGGTTTAGGGGGTGGATTGGGGGTTGGGTGATCTGTTCCTGGCTAGGGGCACTTGCCACAGATATGTGGGAAAAAATCCTCTGGCACACTGTGGTGCGGAGGACTGGTTGACTGCCCACGCGACTATGTAATGCGGACTTCTCTGCCGCAGGTCACAGGGTGCACCTTGAACTGGCAATGTGTGTGGGGAGTGTGGGCGACCGTGGGGCGTGCAGGTGACCGTGGGGCGTGCGGTGACTGTGGAGCGTGCTGGCGACAGTGGGGAGTGCTGGCATTCCTTTAGCTCCTATTAGAAAGTGTGGCCCAGGTGGGGGCGCGGGTTTAGGGGATGAGTTGATCTTATCCTGGGCAATGGTGATGCCCTTATGGTGCACATGGGCATGGGCCTCCTGGGGTATGGGGAGGGGCTGGCCTGCCATTTCCCTGGGGACACAGGAATCTCTGGGGGTGGGGAGCTAGGGGTGTGGGTCTGTGTGAGTGTCCCCTGGGGACCCTGGGAACTCTGGGGTGGGGAGGACTGGTTAGCGATTTGCACGCGGGCGCTGATGCTCTGCAGGCCCCTAGACTCGCGGGCCCCTAGACTCGCGGTCGCGGAGCGGGTGCTCTGTATTCTACTGTCACAAAGAAACGTCAGCGTGTGTGCCGGTGTCTGAGTGTGGGCGTGCGGGTCGCCCCTGCTCCTGGTTCAGAGGAGGGCTTTGAGCTTTTCTGGGAGTCACAAAACCCAATTTGAGGGCCCCACCCTTCCCCGAGTCACCCCCACGCACCGATCTCCAGGAGCTCCAGCCTTGAGCTTCCTATCTTGCCGCCAACTTTCCCCTTCCTCCCTGCCCATTGACTTTTAAAGAACATGTTGTACTTCTTCAGGGACTGGTCCATTCCAACAATGTGTCCAAAGTATATAAGGCACACACTTGCCATGCTTGCCTCGAGGGAGCATTCTGGCCTTAATTCTTCTAATAAAAATCTGCTTTTATTTTTCAGTATTCCATAGTACTTTCATGATTCTTCAGAACCACAAATCAACTGCACCAATTCTTCTACACTCTTCCTCAGTCAATGTCAAATGTTCCCATGCATATGACACAATGGAGAATACTATGGCTTGGTTCAGGAGCAGCTTAGTCCTCAAAGTAACATCCTTGCTCTTCGATTTTCTAAAGCGGATTGTGGAGCAAATTTGCCTAGGGTAATAGGTCTTTTGGTGTCTTGACTGCTGATTGGAGCGTGATTGTGGACACAAGTAAGACAGAATTTTGGGACAGCTTCAATCTTTTATCCATTTATCATGGTGTGGCCTATTGATCCAAATGAGAGGATGTTGGCCTTTCTTGCAATGTATTTCCTACTGAAGACTATAATCTTTGATCTCCATCAGCAAGTGCTTCAATTCCTCCTTACTATCGGTAAGCGAGGTTGCATAAGATTAGATATTTTAAAATATATGTACAGCTTTCATTATTATCACAGTGCTTGTGTGTATGTACAGATATAGAAACATAAAATATCCTACATTATGCCACAGGTACTCTTAGAATTCATTTGAGAATGCCACACCACGCACTCTTGTTTTCCTTCCTCGGGTTACATATTTCTTGGAAGACAGATATGTCTAATTTAGAAGGCAATGTAAGACATGGGTAAAAGTAATGATTTATAAATTATCGGGGGGGGCGGGGAGGAGGGAAAAAGGAGAAGCTGGTACCAGGTGTTTAAGTTACAAGCAAAAATTTTGAGAATGATGAGGGCAACAAATGTGCAAATGTGCTTGACGCAATAGATATATGTATAGACTGTGATAAGAGTTGTGTGCGCCCCCAATAAAATGATTTGAAAAAAAGAAATCTACTTCAATCTGCATTGACTTTATGGTATTAAAAAATTATACCAGTAACTGGATTACTAGATATTTTGGATTAGTTAATGAGCTAATTAGTTAATGAACCTCTAATAGAAGTTATTCTCAAATGTTATTGGAATACATCATCAGTGAATTGATGATTCATTAATTTTAACATAGCTTGTATCTGGGTACGTTTTAGTATATTCATACAATTATGTAACTTATTTTAAATATTGGATTATTGAAAAATATTATAACTTTTATCTATAACTGGGGTCCTCAAACTATGGCCCGTGGGCCACATACAGCCTGGCAAGGACATTTATTTACTATTTTGCCGCTATTGTCTGTCTTGCTTAGCAACAGCAGACTTGTCCAGGGCCGCAGTGCGCATGTCTGGAATGTGCTCCTGCACTAGCAAACTCCGCTCCTCTGTGTCTCTCAATTCCTCCTCTCAGTCTCAGGTGTGATCAGCGGAGTCACAAGCTTGCCTGGGTAGAGCCTGCTGCTGCCTAAGGACCCAGGAAAGAACAAGTTAGGATTTATTTTGTTTTGAAGTCAGAGAAGGACTTTTTTTTTTTTTGCAGACAGGGGGCACTTTTTTTTTTTTTTTTGAAGATAGGGAAACTTCTTTTTTTAAGTTTGAGAGTTGATTAGGGGTGGTTTCTAGAGTCGCTGCATCCCGCAAATAGACAACTCGTAGTGATAACGCAAATAGTCAACACGCAGTGGTAATGCAAATGGTCAGTACTCAGTATTAATACAAATTGTCAGCGGTCAGTGTTACTGCAAATGGTCAGTGGTCAGTGTTATCACATGGAAACCCCAAACTGGTAATCTGCCTAGAGCCCCAGGGGAACTTAATCCTCTGCAGACAGCTGAGGAGTAGGAAACTCAATTTCATTGACAGCAAATGCCTTTATATTCTGCTTGCTTTTCAGTTGTGTATGATGCTGTATGTTGTATGCTGACTAGTACGAGTTCAGCCATATGCTTGTATGGCTGAACTCGGATTAGATTTGGAAGCAAAAAGACATACATGCCTTCTTTTTTCCTGCAGTGGAATCTAATTGCATGGCTCTTCTCACCCATGCGATCCGATTCCTGTGCTATTTCATAGATTGCAGAGCCGTTCACACAGTCACACATTGTAGTGTGAACTGGAAAGGTGGTGGAGGAACTGGCTCTGTAATCCTGCACCGCACCAATGGGAGCCTGCGGTAAAAATGGCGTTCCACCAACATGGGCACTGGTGAGACTGAAATGATGTGAACTGGCAAAGCTGCATGGATGGGCACTGATCAGACTGCATTCATGGGTAGTGCAGTCTATATGCCTCAGTGTGGGCAAAGTTATTGCTCTATGTATGTATATATGTGTGTATGCATATATATGTGTGTATATGTATACACACACACATATATATATATATATATATAAATTTACTAATAGCAATTTGTAATACCTAGGAAACAATGACATTAAGAAAGAGAAAAATTTGCTCGGAGTGTAGGATATTCAAAAAACAGTGGACTTAAGATTACTTTTCAAGCAATACTAGGAAAGATCTGTGTGGTTGATATACCAGAAGATTGTGTCTGTGTTCAAAGAATTCAATTTTCGTTGACACTATCAAACTCAAACTAAAGATAAATATGATTGTTTGGTCAGAGAAGTGAGAAAAGATAAAACATTAAAACTGAAAATTACATTGACAACTCAGCAAAATAATTTTGTAAAGCAGAAGTAGCTAAATAGTTCAACACTTTGAGCAAGTTTTCAAATTCCCGAGGTAATAGTGTATGTACACTGGCAGGCCATTCATGGAAGGAGAATTTGTTGAAGAATGCCTTCTTTCTGTTGCCAAAGACATGTGTCAAGAGAAGGCAGATTTATTTAGTACAGTGAGTCTTTCAGGACCTATAATTACATGAAGGATTGAAAAAATGGGAGACTATCTGCATGATCATTTGCAAAACTCTGCAAAAAACTTTCCTAGTTTTCCTTTGCACCCAAAGAAAGTAATGATGTTCATGATTCTGCACAACCTCTCATTTTTATCCATGGGACAAATGACTATTTTGAAGTCACAGAAAAGCTCGCTGCACTGCAAAGCATCAAAGGAACAACTATAGGAAAGGGTATCTATGAAAAGTTTGGCCAAACTGTGAACGGTTTGGAGCTGGACTAGGCTAAACTAGTCAGTGTGACCACTGATGGTTCTCCTAGCATGATGGGGTCTAAGAAAGGAGTGATTGTTTGCATTAACCAAGTAATGGATGAACACAACCATTCTCATCCAATAGACATACACTGCATTGTGTACTAAATCACTGACGTGGGACTCCGCTATGAAAATTGGGGTATCTTGTGTTAACTTCATTAGAGCTAATGCAATAAACCACAGACAATTTCAGAAATTTCTCTTTGAGCTAAATGTTGTCTATGAAGGTGTTCTGTACCACAAAGAAGTCTGTTGGCTAATTCGAGGGAGAGTTCTGAAGCATTTCTGTGATTTACTTCCACATGTTACAGCTTTTCTGCTTTCAAAAACCAAAGAAGTACCAGAGCTCAATGATGTAGAATGGAAATGTCACCTTGCCTTTCTGATAATGAAACAGAGCTACTCACCAGTTTCAGTGTGCAACTTCAAGGAAAGGGGAAGCTCATCTGTGATATGCAATCACATGTTAAAGCATTTGAAGTAAAATTAGGCTTCTTCATCAAACCAGTGAGGGAGGAAAATTTCTGCCATATCCCCACAACTCAAAATTTGTTAGCAGAAAAACTATTGGTTGCATTTTCAAACAAAACATGTGTGGATTCATTGGAAAAGTTGCAGAAGGAGTTCAAATTTAGATTTAAAGAGTTTCATCTCCATGAACAGGACATACAGCTTTTCCTTAGCCATTTTCTTCTGACAGTGAAAATGTGAACACAATTTACAAATGGAACTGGCTGAACTGCAGAATTGTGACTCTCTGAAAGATGCTTTCAAGTCAAACAGCCTCCCTAATTTCTATGCAACTCTCCTCTCTGTGATATACCCTAATCTCAGGAAGCATGCACTCAAATTGGAAACCATCTTTGGAAACAGTTATGTCTGTGAAAAGACTTTTTTCCAGAATGATGAAATCTCCAAGCAGATATAGACTAACTGATGCACACTCTCATCACTTGTTACAACTAGCAGTGATAAATATGGAACTGGACATTGACCATCTCATTAGCATAAAGCAGACCCATAGTCATCATTGAAATACTAAATTAAGTTTGTTGATTTAACTTTACTTGTTCTTCATTTTAAATATTACATTTTTCCCATTTTGTTTTGTTTTTTACTGCAAAATAGATATGTACAGTGTGCATAGAATTTGTTCCTGTTTTTTTTTAAACTATAGTCTGGTCCTCCAATGGTCTGAGGGACAGTGAACTGGCCCCTTGTTTAAAAAGTCTGAGGACCCCTGAAGTATACCATTTTAACCTGCATCACAATATTTTAATAATGGACTATTGGATGTATCATTTTATTTTATGGTTATACTTACACTGATATATGTATTTCATTATCTTTTCAAGAATTTAGCCATACATAAAAAGAGATACTTATAAATATAGTAAATGATATTTACTGGAATTAAAAAGCATGCAAGATTCTTCTAATAAATTTATTTTAATATATAAATTACATGTATATAGTGGACATGCATATCATTGCTTTAGGAAGTTGGAATACATTGACTAACTTGCACAAAATGTGTTTGCTATTTTATCTGATTTATCAAGTCAGTATCTAAATAACTTTAATAAAATATAGGCAGACAAAATGCCCCCAAATATGATAAACTAACTGATTGAGAATGAGAAAAAAATTCTGAAAGAATCCCAGAGTTTCATTAACATATAATCTGGAGACCCAATGAAATATGACTGCCAAGGAAAAAAATTCATAGGGAGATCTCAGCAGCTACAGAAAGGTTTCCCAAGGAGGACAGTATTAAACTTCTTGGAAGCCACAGCAAAAACTCAAAAGGTAAATACACCAAAGTTCCTTAATGCTGGAGAGCAGTAAGGCCAGAAAACTTTAGCATTGATCAGTAACCCCAACCCCTTAGGTGCACTTCCTTCCCTGGACAAACTGATGCGTTTCTGCATCTGATCTTATATACTGAGTCAGATCTCTTATCGTATTGGTCCCTAGAGACCCTGCTTGGATAGCAGATTGCAGTGATAGCACGGGGAAGACATCTTCACCATTCAAGGAAAACTCCACACCACTAGCCTTTTCTACTTTTTTGCTTTATCCTCCAGTGCAACTCCCTACATCACATTAACATACACCCGTTCCCTGCCCAGAGGGCATGGACACTCAACACCGCCAAAAGATCAGGAATTCCCACTCACCATGTTAGACCAGGTTGGGTAAACAAATTCAGTGACATGGATATGTATAAGAAAGCGTAGTATGTATAATTCAAGAAGCAGTTAAGTAATAATATAGCAGGAGGGCATCTCATCCCAGCTGAAGTCCACAAGTCGATTCATAGTCCATGAGTCCTTCAGATTCTGTAGCCATGTTGGTGATGCAGAAGGGTAGTCACCTGCCATATGCAGAGTGGCATGGATCCAAGGTCAGTGGAAATATGGCAGAGTGTCAAAAGCTCTCAGGATTGGGTAGCCCACATGGGAGCACCACCTGAGGCAGGAACAGTTCCAGGAAGAAGGAAGGCAGAGGGACAGAGAGACAGCATTCCCCATAGTTCTTCACCCTTAAGTGAAATGTCACACCCCCACGGAGCTGGCATCAAGGTACCACTTCATTGGTAAATTGAACTCCACACCTACTCAGTCGTGTCTAGTGATATAATCACTAGCGATCACACCCACACAAATGGATGTTTTCCTTTTTAATTTTCCTTTATATTATTTTTCTTTAGTTTTTCTATTGTGAGTTTATTTTATTTTATTTTATTTTTAAATTACCTTTTCTTAATTCTCCATGTTCATAATATAAATATAATCACATAAATACACATGTGAACACACACATATATGTACACATACTTCATAATATATAATTCTCTTTCTTCTGGTACTGTTTTTTGTACTTTTTGCTTATCTCAGCCTCTATCTCTTTCTGTTCTCTCTTATTTTTCTTATGGAACAATTTTCCATGGCATATTAATACTTATGAATCTTAAAATATATTTGCTTTGGTCTATAAACAAGATAAAATTCCAATTAAGGATTCCATAGCCACTAAAATTATACCTGAAATATGGGTGGGAAATAAAGATAATTTCTGAAAAGTGAAAGCTAAAGGAATTCATAAAAATTAGATTAACATTACAAAAATATTGATAAGATCACTATGGATGGAAAATGAACAAGAATAGCAGAAAGCATCATGTAAGACAACACCGCTAAGAAAGCAATGCATTTAAAGGAGACAGTTAATGACATAAAAAAATGTGGTAAAAAATAGAAAGAAAGGAAATGTTCTTCTAGAAGGTTCTATATTAATTAGAAATTTGGGACTAGGGGTGGAGTCAAGCCTGTCAATCAGACCACAACCTGATCATTCCTCCTTGGAAGTGTGACCTTTCCATAAAAAGGACCCTGGGACCTTTCTCCTTTTTTATTGCCACTGACCCCAAGAGCTGCTGGAACCTTGCCACGTTTCCACCAACCTTGGCCCTACATGACTGAAACCACCAGCCAAATGACCTGCCTGAATTCTGAATTATTTCATCTAAATGTGTGCCTCTCAACATGTATTTATGAACTAGCATTGGACTTGTGGACATAGCTTGTATTGGGCTGGGATGTTTTGTTTACATATAATTACTTTTTAATAGGAAATTCTTTTTAATACATATGAGTGTCACTTGATTTGCTTCTCTTCTTAACCTTAGCTAACACATTACAGTACCTGGGGTGTTGGCAGCTTGAGAAACAAATCATGAAGCTATAGAGTGGAGGTGTGTCTCACTTTGCCTTATGGCAGTTGAATGGAATTGGATTTTTTCTTCTTTCTATAGCTGGAGGTCAGAGAAAGGGCAGGGGGAATAAAACTTTCAATTTTTAGAAGCTGTCTTTGGTTATTCCTAACTGAAATGGCAAAAATGGATGTAATGGATGTTAAATTGCATCTCAGTGGGGTGAAAGCACCTCTTGAACTTCTCTGAGGCAAAGCCATGTTGCACAGTTGAATTGGCAGACAGCAGGCCTCATCCTGGCTTGATTCTGCTGTAGGCCTAAGGCCATATTATACATACAGGGGATGATTTAGAAAAGAAAATTGGCTCTTTTCAAAATTCTGTTTAGGATCCAGCTTACTCAGATCATGTTGATTTCTTCAACCTATTGTTATTGGCATAATGTGTGATAGAAGTGATTAGTGGGAAGAATGATTAGAGAGACTATAAGCTCACTGCTTTCAAGTATTAAATTGGATATGTTAAGTGAGGAGTAGAAATTTGCTTCTAAAACAACTAAGAAAAGACAAGCTCCATCCAGTGGTTAGGAGTGATCGAGACATTTGCATTGAAAAGTCTTGCCACTAGATTTGTTGGCAAAATGAAGGGGAAAAATGGCTAGTGTGTTTTTCTGAATTTTGAGCAAGCACTTAATACCTAAAACTGAAAAAAAGCTGGAAACATGAAAAAATTGTTCTCTCTAGGGCTGGGCATTAAAGGGAGACTGTGGGCAGTGTGAGAAACTCACTAGGTGGCCACCTGGATCCACTTATTGAAGAGAAGTGGAAGAAACGTAGTAATGGACAGATGATTTAATTTGGCCACTGAAATCCCTGGACCTGGTTCACAGGCACTAGAGGAGAGATGAGAGTGGGCTGGCTAGTCCGAAATTTAAAAGCTGTTCAGAACCTGAGTGATGGCATGACCCAGCCCAAGAGGCTAGAGTTGTCAAAAACATGTAAAGGGTCCCATCACCCAGAGGAAAGGCAGTCATTGAGCAGCCAATAAGTCTGAGGTAGCCCAGTTTAGTGGACCAGACACAGGCCAGAAGAAAACAATATTTTAATCCAGGTAATTACTTACTGCTGCTGACACTCTGGATGGTCTGAATTGATGTTGTGTATGGACACAGACTCCTAGGTTCCAACTGCAATGAAGCTTCTTCACAAGGGAAAATATGTGTCTCCTCAGAGGATGAAGTTGAGAGAACATGACAGGATAGAACTTTGAAATCCAAAAGGGAGGAGATGAAAGTGTTAAGTTGCTGGTTTACAAATTTGAATAGGTGGATAAAGAGGGTGATAGGATATTAGGATTAAGGAGTATGTGTTCACATAGCTGAAAATTGTTAGGCATAGAATATTTTTATTTTGATCACCTATACAAATATAAGGTTTAAATGAGGCTGGCATATTTTCTGGGGTATATATCTCAGTTTTATCATGTTAGGCACAAGCGTGATTTTATAATTGCAATCGATTACAGGTTATACACGGTTAATGAGTTTTATAAAGGAGTCAAGTTGACAAGGAATGGTCTGTGGTATGATGCTTTTATGCCTTTTAGCTTCTGACTAGGAGTGGAACCAAACCTATCAGTCAAATCACAGCCTGATGCTGTATCATTGGGGTGTGGCCTTTATAATGAGAACTCTGGAATCTTCCCCCTTTCTCTGTTACTGACCCCAAGATGTGCAGGAGCCATCACATGGTTCTTCAAACACAGAGCCACAGGACTCTGCAACTGCCAGCCTGTGAAATTCCTGCATGAAGAATCATTGAGTAAGGCTGCATGAGTCTAAGGAGCACTTGATGAACTCGTATGGAGCTTATGGACTTGAATTGAGTTTGACTGGGATGAGATGCTTTCTTGATACATTTAATTCTTGATATAACATTTTTCATACATATATATGTAACTGAATTTGTTTCTCTAGTCAATTTGGCTGTACACAGAAAAACAGAAAGCATAACTAAAGTAAAATAAAGCAAAAAACTCACATGTATCAATGATCACACTGTCTATTAATGGAATCAAGGCACCAATGGCACCATAACAATGGTAACCATAAAAAAAGGAGAGGGAACAGTAATCTTTGACAAAATAGACTTACAGGCAAATAGTATAGCAAGAGAAAAGAATAAACACGCTGTAATAAAAAATGAAAAAATAGAACAAGAAAAATGATCACAA
This sequence comes from Nesogale talazaci, assembly GCA_004026705.1. Classification (NCBI taxonomy): domain Eukaryota; kingdom Metazoa; phylum Chordata; class Mammalia; order Afrosoricida; family Tenrecidae; genus Nesogale; species Nesogale talazaci. The sequence goes on along the minus strand of PVJH01001137.1, from coordinate 79,544 downwards.
TAAACAAATACACCCTCAATGGAAATCTTTGAAAATACTACAATGCTGTGTATATATTGTTGAAGCCAGAAACAGGCAGGTTAAAAATAATGCTAGCAGACTCCCATGCAGCATTCAAATGGAAAGATCTGTGTGATAGGTAGGTTTACTGTGCCAACCTGACCAATAAACACATGTAGGATTAATAAAGTTGCAGTTTAAATGAAGAACAGAAATAAATGGCTCAGTAAGCCTCACCATTCTGTCTCTTGTTCTCTAATTATCAGATGAGTGTGCAGCTGCTTTAGCTAGTTCTCTGCCTCAACCTGTGTACTACAATACCTATGGGAAACCCACCACATGGACCATGTCACTATAGTTGAGATTTTCTTTGCCACACTGCTGGTGTATACATCTTTTGAGATGGAGACTGTCTGACTCTGTCTTCTGGCTGAGTGTTGGTTACCTGCCCTGCTGTTGCCTGCCTGTGACTCGACTGCCTGTATTTCTCTTCAGAGGACTCAGATGTCTTTTTCCTTGATTTGCACTCAGCAGACCTCATGAATTGAAGGACTTCCAGTGTATTAACTGTCTCATGAAAGTGAGTTGAACTGAGTCATTTGTACTTTTCTCTGGACTAAAAAGTTGATTATTTCTTTGTGCTGTATATATCTATACATAAAACCATAAATATCCTAGTTTCGTTTCTCTAGAGAACCCTGTCTTAAACAGCATGTAATCAGAAGAATGTCACAAATAAAGTAAAAGAAGAGCTAAAGAACACAATGAACGAACTGAACCATCTAATCATAAAGGGTACTTCACCCAACAAAAATATAATATACATTCCTTTCCAGCCCACCTGGTAAAAAGAATATGCAGGATATCCCCACAAAATGGAATTTTTTAAAAGCTATTTGTTTAAATTGCAATTTGATCACCTTCAAAGTATTCTCTTTTACATGTAATACATTTGACAAGTGTGGTCCATTCTTGGAAACTTTTCAAACTAATCTGTTTGGATGGGTAACAGGGCCTCCCTTCATTTTTTCTTTACCTCATTTATGTCTTCAAATCATCAAAGCTTCGTAAAAGTGGTTCTTTCATGGCCCTTTTCATTAGTGGAAACAAAAAGAATTCTCATTGAGAGGCATCAGGATGAGAGTAAGACGCACCAGGCAAGAGGTGTGTGTGTGTGTGTGTGTGTATATATATATATATATATATATATATATATATATAATATCAAAAATTGGCTGACTGAGATGGCTACATGAGCAGGTGCATTGTCATGGTGGCAAACTCAGTCCCCCATCTGCCACAAATCAGGCCCTTTTGTCCCGCATTGCTGCTCCATCTTTTCAGAACCTTTAAATAGAAAGCTTGATTAACAGTCTGACCTGGTGGAATGAACTCTCAATGCCCTAGACATTGACATTTTCAACCATTCATGAAGTTGACAGACCTCCAGAATGAGTTTTGTCATCAATCAATATTTCATCAGTTCAGAAAGGAGAAAACCACTCATATATTTGTTGAAGATGTTGGTTCAATTTCCAGTGTCATATCTAAATGTTTATGCCTGTTTTCTATGTGTATATTCTGAAAAATGTTTTTGTCATCAATGTTGTTACTCAATTTCCATTTCTCTTTTTTTAGTCCCCCAAATCAGTAATAGTAACTCCTTGAACTGAGGAGCATTCATTATATCTAATGGGTTGTCTGAGTTTCATATTTGTTTTATCTTTTGTTTACATATGTCTGTGAGAAATAAATAAATATATGACTGATTGGATAAATTCACTTTATGAATGCTTCCTATGAAGGAGTTTCATTCTTTTAAACTATGATTTTGTAATTTACATTAACTTGAATTAAATAATGTGCTTTTATTCTTTAAATCTAAGTAATAATTATAGTCTCTTAGAAATATAAGTGAGAAAAAAAACCTTAAAGAAAAACCATCATGATCCTCAAGATATGTTTGATTGTTTTCCTAGCAGCAATGAACCTAACTGCTTTCCAAATAGGAATTTTTTATCGTGTATACCATAGGAGCACTTGTTAATATTCAGCTGTGGTGGTCATGTGCTTATGTTACTTTCATGATTGAGATGTAGGGGTGGTGTCTAGCCTGTTAATCTGGAGCTAGCCATTGAGTAGCCAATGAGGCCTCTGTGTAGACATGGCTTTCTCCTGATGTATCTGGGAAATCTCACGATATTTTCCTCTTGGAGATGGGAAGATATCTCCCCAGTTGTTGGGAGTTAGTCTCAGAGATGATGAATCATAGACAAGACAAGATGGCAGCATCTGAGGTGCTGGAGAAGCCACACGGCTTGACCTTGATGGAGCCAAGCCTCTGAAGCTGAAGAGGTCATGTGGAGACCCCTGCCAGTGATGAGTTGCTTCTGCCACCACTGGATGCTGTTGATGAATGCTGAGCCCTGGAATTGAGGAGCCATGGGGAGACCCCTGCCAGCACCAGGACTCTGCACCCACTGACCTGTGACTTCGTGAGTTGGAAGGAGACATTATAAACTGGTATCAGGAATATGGGCTAATATCGGGCTTATGACTTTAAATTGGACTGGAATGGGATGCTTTCTCAGTGTTCCTTTCCTTTTGTATATTAACCCTTTCCTTATATCCACATGCGTGTCTATGAAATTTGTTACTCTAGTCTACCGGACTAACATACCAGCCAAATGAAAAGATGGCATTTGATAAGATGACATTCAACCAAGGATACTGAAGGGAAAAAGTTCGAGCTGCACTGAAAGCATTAGCCAAAAACAAGTTTCCAGAAACTGAAACAATAGAAATGTTTCAACTAGTTGATGAAGCACTGGAGAAACTCACTAATTTATGCCAGAAAATTTGGAAGACAGTTATTTGGCCAAAGAACTGGAAGAGATCCACAGCTGTATGCATTCCAAATAAAGGTCACCAAAGAATGCACAAATTATAAAACAATATGATTGCTATCACATGAAACTACAATTTTGCTGATTATCATCCAACAGCAGTTGTAGCAATATACTTAAAGGGAGCTGCCAGAGGTCTAGGCCAGATTCAAAAGAGGACACTTGACAAGGGATATCGTTGGTGACATTGCATGGATCTTGCCTGAAAGCAAACAATACCAAAAAGATGATATTGAGTTTATCTGAGTTTTCTTGAGAAAAAAAACCCAGAGACTTTCATAAATAAACAAACAAATGTGTGTGAAACAAATGTGTGTGTGTGAGAGAGAGAGAGAGAGACAGAGAGACAGAGACAGAGAGACAGAGACAGGAGAGAGGAGAGAGAAATTTATATCAAGCTATAATTTTATACTAGAAAGCATCCCAACCCAATGCAATGTAAGCCCAGGGGTCCAATGCTAGTCAGAATCCTCTTACGTCTAAACTAGCTGCAGTCTAATATCTCAAAAAGGGGACGTTGGTGGAAAGAGATGACTGACAGGAGTGCAGAGTCACTTGTGTCTGCAGTTAGTGGAAACATGGCAAAGTTCCAACAACTCTCAGGGTTTGGGAAACCATGTAGCCTGTTCCTCATGGTGGACACAGTGTCCCAGGAAGTAGGATGTCATCAGAGCAAAGTGGGTTGATTGAGTTCCATCATTGTCTCCTGTTAAAAGTCAACACCTCCCGGAGGCATCATGATGCTGTCATCTGACAGAAGGGATTCTACCTATACACGACTGCAAATTGCCATGAAATCTATGCTTCACCGACCACCTCTTTTCAAACTGACACCTGTATACACCTCTTTAATCTTTTTTTTTTTGGGGGGGGGGGCATCACTGCTCTCCGGTGGTGGGAGGAGGAGGCCCAGCCCCACTGCTGGAATTGAACCTCCATCCCAGTGGGCCGCAGTCCGGCGCATAACCACTACGCCACCGGGGCTCAGCCCATGCCTCTTTAATCTTATATTATCATTAAACAAAGATAATAATAAAATCATGCCTAGGCCTAATAGCCCTCTCCTACAGGTATCTTCTATTATCAATTTTAACAGATTCAAGGCTGAAAGCGGGAAAGCTTACACACATCTCTAAACATTCATTCCGATATTTATTTGCATCACAATATCTCAATAATAATAAGTAGGAAAAAGCCATATATTAAACACAATTCAATCTAAAACACTAAATATAAATCCTTTCTTTTCTAGATGATTCATTAATATGCATATAGCCTTGGACCCAGGTAAGCTTCAACAAGGACCTATCATTCTCTCAGCCTTTTTGTCTAAGCAGCAAGATTTTGTCTAAGGAAAGTTCAGCAGGCACTTTCCTCCCTGAGCTTCAACTTAACATCCATAACAATCTTTTGTTCTATTTCAAATAGAAATTTTAAAGACAGCATGTAAGAATCAAGTTTTACCTCCCATGCCCTCCCCAGAAATCAAATGAGTAGACTGGCCATATCTGACCTGCTTTGTTCATCCCCAAAGGAAGGAAAGTCTAACTCTACCAGATTGCCATAGTCCACAGATCAGACAAACCCCCTCTCTCCATCTTCATGACTTGTTTGTTTGAGCCCCAGACTCTTATGGATGATTACTTGTGTTTCATTGACTCTGTGAAGCATTAGACTATGGGGACATAACAAACAATGGACAGTCTTGAGGAGGATGGGAATTCCAGAACCCTTCATTGTGTTCATGTATATAACTTGTCTATGGATCAAAAGGTATTTGAGCAAAATGAACAAGGAAATACTGATAGTTGAAATCAGGAAAGTTGGAGGACAGGGTTGCATCTTCTGAAAATACTTGTTCAGTCTATGTGCTCAGCAAATAATAAGAGGCCTGGATATGCCGAAAACTCAACCTTGCTTTCTGCAAATGAGGAGTTGAAGCCCTTGCTGATGAAGATCAGAGATGGAAGCCTTCAGATTTACAACTCCATGCTTGTAAAAAAAGACCAAAACCCTGACTCCTGGACCAATTAATCAACATCATAATCAAATATTAAAAGATTGAAATTTTAATATGAATATAAGAATGAAGAAAATAGTCTAAAATTGATCATGGTGATAATTGCACAACTCTTTTTATATGTTCAAACTATTGACTTGTATGATCTGCTAATTAAGTCAATAAAACTGTTAAAATTTAAAATGAAATAAATAAATACTCTGATGTGGATTTGATTTTAATGTTTTATGGAAATGACATTTAGAGATATATACAATGAAGTTTATAAGTAAAGAATGTACAGCTGGATGTACAGCTGCTTTATATATTTATTAAAAATTCAATGACAGTATTAACTGATCCAACTATAGAATACACTCATCACTCTTATAGCCCATTCAAATCAATGACATCCAGCTCCATAAATAACCACTGTTTCAACTTCTATTATAGATTTGTTTTACCTGCTATTTGTAAGAACAAAATTGTGCTATGCAGTATATACTTCTCTGCATCTGGCTTCTTTCATTTGATATATTTTGCCTGAGATTCTTCCTTGTTGTTGTAAGTACAAGTGAAGTGATTGCTTTTTCTGTTGACTTGTGTTCCATTAAATCTGTGATCAGTGGATGTTATGTTTCCTTTCCTTTCAGTTTTGGACTATCAGGATAGACATTGATTTTCATTGTCTTACACATATATAAGTGTGGATATAAGTAATAATTTGAGTTTGTGCTGCGGAATAGAATCATGGAGCTGGTATTTAGAAATACTTTTCTCTAAGGGAAGAGGGAAACATTTTAGACCATCACCAGCAATGTTTGAGCCTTTTGGTGACTAGCATGATGCTAAAATCTAACATGACTATTTTAGATCACTTTAACCTGTGAAATATTGTGTACTTCTGTAATCATATCTACTTCTGGTTTTAATCTGCATTTTTGTGGTGATTAATCTTCCATGTGAAGCATTTATTCAATTGCAAGTTTCCTGTCTTAAGTATATAGAGACAAAAATACACATACACGAGAGAGCTTCAGAAAGAGTTCATGAAAAAGTGATTAAAATATAATAGAGGAGTCCTTGATGATTTGAAGCCCTCTTTTATAAATTCTGATGCACACACACAAATATATATACTGTTAGTTCTACTATCACATGGCATATATATTATTGGACATTTCTATGCTATGCAAGATTTCATAACAAAACCCATAAGCTTTTCAAGAAAAGTAGAGTAAAGGGTCTCATTTGAAAAGCACTCATCACACACATATAGATGATACCATTAAAGGACAGCACCATTTTTTGTGTTGTTTCTATTTGGGGATACCATTGAGTTGGTTCAGATACTAGAGATAAAAAACAAAGGGGATTGCTCATCCAGTAGTAGGAGCTGCCAAGTCCAAGTCAAGGTAGACTTCAAGTCCCTAAGTCAGATGTTAGGCTGGAGGTTTTCCATAACTTGAGCAGCTGCAGGTGACTGTAGGAGGCTTTTGGTTCAACTGCAAGACAAGGAGCCAGACTCAGCAAAAAGCAAGTAAACTTACTATTTCTATTGGAAGCAGAAAGTTCTATTGGAAGCAGAAACACCACAGGAAAGTTCCTTCAATTGATTTAATCAGAGTTGTGACATGAGGAAGATTTGGTGATCATTCCATGTCAATCTTGGCCTTGTTTTGGCTGATGAAATTAAACGTTTTCATTTCCTTTTTACACAGATATAACTGATTGCATTCCTATGTATTCCATCTAGCTAGGTCCACGTATATTGTATTTGGAAGTCATTGTTCTTGCAAATCACTCTCCAGCATGATATTTATCACCAAACCTGTTTTCCCACTATAGAAATTTCCCTAGATCTTTCATATAGCAATAAGAAATTATCAATGCATCTTAACTGCATGTTATTTAGGCCAAATAGTGTTAGCAGACTTCAATTTTCTTATCATGATTTTCATAGTTGGTATATTAATCCATGCAATAGTGTTTTAAAGTGTCTTTGATATTGGTGTATGGATATTCTCTCATCCCAGATAGCATTGTTCCTCTTGATCAATCCTTTTTGATGATGCATGTAGCCCCTTATGCCTTTAATTTGTCAGTCCTGGCAGACTCAACCATACAATTGGCCAGTTCAAAATGGCAAAGGCAGTCCATCTCACTACACTAATAAGAATAGCCCAGGCTATTGCTCTGTAAGTGTACCATTTCTCTTTTGATGATTTACAATGTTCCTAGAGTGATACTTCCTTCATTCCACTTTCCAATTACAAATGGACACTGCAAAGCAGTTTCGTCTCATTTCCAGTGGTTTCACAACAGCAAGTGAAGCTCGCCTAGCTATATTTTGAGTGCATTTCAACTTGAGGGCTTATCTTTCACATTCATTCAGACAATGTTCCACTCCTATTCATAAAACTTTTAATGGCGACTTTTCCCAAATCTCAATGGTCTCTTTTCTCCTCATCTTTCTTAGTCTAGCAACTCTGTAGAAACTTGTCCACTATGGGTTAGTTCACTGGTGCTTCCAATACCAGTTTTCAGCCTTTTTATTTATCAATTTACTTGATAACCATTTTCCGTCATTCCTCATAGTTTCTAATTGCCTCTATTACAGCAGAGGCATAATGAACCTTCCTTAGAGTGATACATGAACTAAGAACCAAAGGATATGCTTGCAGAAACATTTCAATCCCTACAGTTACTCTTAGTATGCAGCGCTACTTGTTAGGATTATGCTAATTATCTGTCATTGCAATTTTTCTTTTTGAGAATCATTTTATTGGGGACTCTTACAGCTTTTATCACAATCCATCCATCCATCCATCCATTGGATCAAGCTCAATTGTACACAAGTTGTCGTCATCATTTTCAAAATATTTCCTTTCTAATTGAGCCTTGGTATCAGTTCCACATTTTCCTCTCCCTCTCTCCCCCTTTCTCCCTCATAAACTCTTGATACATTAGTACTATTTTCACATATTACATAACCCACTGTATCCCTTCATCCACTTTTCTGTTTTTCACCCCTTGGAGGGGGGCAGTTATATTGTGATCTGTTCCCCCTTTTCTCCTCCTACCTTCTTCCTAACCTATTTTATTGTGTAAGTTGAATTAAGTATTATTCTAAACTTGATGATTAGTTTGAGGTTGCTTTTAGTGTGGAATACTGAATGATGCTACTTGATAGTCATGGAATTTCTTTCCACAATGACAAAAGTCCTTTCATACACCAGAGCTAGGGATGCAATTTTCTAATATAACATTTTTCCCTTGTATTTTCACCTATCATTCTTGATCTGCCTAAAATCTCAGGAAACTTTTTATGGGTGTATCTGAAGAAAAATGTTCCATGTTATCATGTTTGGAATTAACTCATTTCATCAAGAGGAAATGAATAATAAACATAAAATCAAAGGCATTTAAATTCTGAATGTTCAGAATTTCCATACAAGCGATATTAATTTAAATTGGTTAGTTTTTCACCAGGGAGCAAGGTGAAAGTACAAAACTAGTATGTGTCCAGTTATGAAATTGAGTTCAAATATGTAAAGATTTAGCTAATTATTTGTATTTCAAAGAAGATATTATGCAAACTGAAATAAAATATTTGACTCTCCGGTGCATAGAAATCATGTCAATATCATGTTTTTGTAAGGTCCTCTAAAGTGGGTTCTGATTCCTAAGGGCTCTGTGAACAGCAGATGTTTTATATATGATCTCTTTCAGAATACACGCATTTGAAGCTCCAATCATTCATGTAAGATAAATAGGCTGTCTCAATCACTTGATGAGAAGTATGATATGATCTTTTTCTTTTAGAGCATCGTATCAAAAGAAATCCAGAAAGAATTAGATATAGCTGGCACATATTTATGGCTCAAAGCCTAACATGCACTTACAAAGGTCATTTTCAAACACCATTAAAGTTCCTCAGTGAAGAATTTTAAAATACTAGCATCTAGGGTTTCATCTTCTAGTGCATTACTTTTTATTGTTGTGAGCTAATAAAACAGTTTATCTATTCACACAATTTTATTGGTTAAAGAAAATTGTAGTTGAACAAGCTTTACAATTTCAGCTTCTTATCTACCTGCTGAAGTTACAAGGGTCTTTGACCTCAAGGAGCTCACAGCCCAGTGGGGAAGTTAGAAATTCAAATTGACAATTATAATACATGAAACAGATGCTAAAATGGAAAGATGGGCTCTGTCCTGTGGGATTACAAAGCAAATTTAACAGGCAAAGCAAATTATTAAGGGCTTGAAGGTCAACGGTATTTTAGCATAGTGTAAAGTTTAAAATGGTTAAGAAGTCCAGCTCAAGGCTGTAAGTAACATTGTATTTCTATAGTTAAGTACATTGGTAAACAGGGAGAATATTCAATACTCAGTGAGTGACCTTTTTGACTAAGCATGAAAACATGGCTGGTTTATTAGGCCTGCTAAAAAGATCTTAATTGTTCCTGTCAAATGCTGCATTTCTTTGCTGTTCCCCTCTGGTTGACTTGAACTCATTTGAAAATACAAACTGCAGCAAACTCTTCAAAGGAAAAGGTGGTTTTCTAATGCTATTTATGAAAGCATTTACTACTCTTTGAGCTATCCAGCTCATATTTCTCTACTTCAACAGCCTCACTAAGGACTAATTATGCTGTTGCTCCCAGAGTAGACAACATTTGTGGTCTCATGTACTACAATGCTAGTCTCAACCTGTAAATCAGAAACTCAAGTTCTATCCTACTTGCTTTTCCTAAACTGGATTAGCTTTCTCTGGGAGACAAGTTGTCTCTAGTAGTGAATATGTATTTAAAACATACTCAAAAGCACAGTATCCTTCATAACAAAATATAGGGTATCCTATTCATTGTAACTTTTTAAACAAGAGCCAAAAAAAAGGAAACAAAGAAAGTGTCTGACCACAAAGGAATGGATAAATTATTACTGAGTGCTTACTATAACATATAGCATAACATAAGCCCTTAATGATTAGCTGCTATGTTACAACTTAATCGAAAGAAACAAAAATCTTCACAACTGCACTAATATGTGACATCAGGGAGAGAAGAAATTGATGTTTTCAAAGCTGTCATCTTGCTTGGATCCACAATCAATGGCCATGGAAAGAGCAGTCATGATATAAAATATCATGTCCCAGTTGGTAACTCTGCACATCACCTCTTAAAGTGTTGGAAAACAAACATTCTAGTTTCAGATCTATGGTGTGCCTGATGCAAACCCTGTTTTTTTTTTCAATTACCCCAAAATGCACTAGAGCATTGGGCATTGCATAAGAAAGACCAAAATGGAATTGATGCATTTGAATTTGGGAGATGGCATAGAATAATATAAGGATTGCCAAAAGATGAAACAAATCTGTCTTGAAAGGAGCACAACCAGAATTCTCCTTGGAAACAGGTTGTGAAGACTTTCTCCTGTCTCATGGAATTTGGACATGTTATCAGGAGATACCAGTCTCTGACTATGGCAGAGGGGCAGTGAAAAAAGAGGAAGACCCTTAACAAGTTGTCTTGACAGAGTGACTGCAACTATGGGTTAGAACATGTAAACAATTGGGTTTTCTTCTGCCAGAACTGACAGAAACTTGCCGCCTAACAATTCCAACAGAGCTTTGATAACTCATATTATTAATCACCAGATAGTGGGCAGTGTACTTATTTAACAATTTAAAAGTTGCCCAGAGAACTATAGAAATCATCGTGGCACAACTTTAATTAAATTATAGACATAGCATAAACAGCAATTTCAGAAAAGTACATACCTTAGCACAATCAGTCATATGAGCCCACGATAGAATTTGCCAATGGATAAAGCTGGTAAGGTAGGACATGATGTGTTAGTCGGGTAGACTAGAGAAGCAAATTCACAGAAATGCAAATGGATATAAGGGAATGGTTTATATACAAGGGAAATGGAACATTGAGAATGCATCCCAACCCAGTCTGATATTAGCCCATATGTCCAATACTAATCTAAAAAGTCTCCTTCCAATCCATGAAGTCACAGACCAGTGAGTGCAGAGTCCTGCCACTGACAGGGGTCCCCTCATGACTCCTCATTTACAGGGCTCAAGATCCATCAACAGGATCTCTTTGCGGCTTTTCCAGCTTCAGAAGTCTGGTTCCATAAGGGTAAGGCCTTGTGGTTTCTCCTTTAGCTCTTCCGCTTCCTCGGACGCTGTCATCCTATCTTATCCGTAGATCATCATCTCAGAGACTGACTCCCAATAACTGGGAAGATGGTTTCTGACCTCCGTGAGGGAAATATAGTGAGATTTCTCAGAAGTCTCAGGAGAAAACCAAGCTCACATAGAGGTCTCATTGGCTGCTCAGTAGTTAACAGGCCAGATTAACAGGCTACACTCCACCCCTACACTTCACCCTTATGAAATTGACATAGATATATGACCACCACATGATAGAAAGGACAAATGCGTGCTGTAGATTGTGAAAGTGTCAATACTAGCTAAGCCAATCTACAAGCAATAAAGTAACCCCAAATTCATTTTTTAAAGAAATAGAAAAAAATTATCGCCAATTTCATAGGGATAGGCAAAAGACCCAGGCTAGGCAAAAAGACTTCTTTTTGTGTGTGTGTGTGTGGGTGGGGGGGTATCACTGCCTCTGGTGGTTGTGGGTGCTACCAATGCTGCTCCTGAGAGCCACCGCTGGAATTGAATCGCCAAGCCCAGGAGCCGCAGTCCTGCACTCAACCACTTACGCCACCGGCGCTCAGCCCCCAAAAAGTCTTCTTAAAATGAGAAAACAAGTAGGATATTCCATGCTATGTGACCTAAAAACCTACAACACAGCCACATTAGTCAAAGCAGACTGGTACCAGACAGCAAAAGCTATATAGGGCGATGGATCAGAACAGATACCTCACTACAGCCTGCAGGCAGCTTCAACAATTGTCCTAAAAGTATCCAGCAGAACAAAAAGAGCCTTTCCGCATCCCTTCCCACGCTTCCAAATAAATTCAAGATGGATTAAATGCTTACATGTGAAGTGCAGAGATATCAGGATCATGAATGAAAAACTGTAACAATGTTAAGTGTCTTGTTGCAGAGCATATAAAGACTACTAAGTATGGTAAAGTTGGTGCCTACAGCAGAGGACTTGCTGAAATTTCATCACTTATGCACTTTTTAAAGACTTCAGAAGAGAAAAATGAACGTCCATCAAAGGGGAAGATTTTTTTTTTTACCAAGTACACATTAGACAAGGATATCATTACCAAAATCTAGAGAACTCTACAACAGCTCAGTAAGACAATAACAAATGATGGTATTAAGCACTGGGGAAAGGACACAGATAGACAGTTCACCAAAGTGAAGTACAAATGGTTAACAAGCACATGAAGAAATGCTCCGCATCATTAGGCAGCCAGGAGATGTAAATTAAAACCACAATGACATACTATTTTTTTTCACATCACTGGAAGTAAGAAACCCAGCCTTGCTTCTGGAGAGCTGCTATGGATTTGAACTGCCAAACCTGTGGGCCACCGTCCCACAAACAACCCCTGCGCCGTCGGGGTTCAGTTGATATACCACTTTAAACCCACCATTATACCCCAGTTAAAATAAAAACACAATAGAAAACAACAAATGCTGGAGAAGTTGAAGAAAGACTGAAACTTGTATACACTGGTGGACTTGCAAATACATACAAACACTATAAGAAAACATGGCAATATTTAAAGTGACTGAAAATTGAAATTCATATGATCCTATAGTACCATTATTAGACATACACCCTGAAGAACTCTGAGACACAATATGAGTGAATGTCTTCTCTCCCATATTTTCAGTAGTGCAGTTCACAGTAGCAAGAAGCTAAAGGCAGCCCAAATGTCCAACAGTAGAAAAATGGATCAAGAACCTATTGCCTATACACAAAATGGGATACTCTGAATCCTTAAAAAGCGGTGATGAAAGCACCCAACACTGCATGATATGAAAGGGTCTGGAAAGCATTATGTTGAGTGCAGTTAGTCAATCACAAAGGGACAAATGTTGTAAGAGTTCACTACCCTAAAGTGAAACACCAATTAAACACATCATTTCCAAGCAATCGGGTAGAATATCTGCCTACAGGAGATGGAGCTTCCTTAAGTGCACTTGCTACAAACCACTTAAACAGAGGAGACTTCACATAGACTGAGATAACTCTTTCAAGAAGGTGGAATAGGAGATGACCATCCACTTGATGCACACAACACTGAGACAAGGCTGTGGCAAAGCAACAAGCCCTCCACTGAAATGAGAGGAGAGTCTTACTGGAAAACCAAGTTAAGACCAGGAGAGGGGAGCACATGAGGAGGCTTCCATTGTTGGTGAGTAAAAGGGAGGAACAGCCTCACATCAAGAAGGGATGCTAAACAATAATAGAGATCTTAAGGGGAGAATAAACCTGGTTCAATGCTTTTGGGTAGACACTTTAAATTAGTTTCTACCCAACCATAGGTGAACCAAATCATGGTCTAAGCACTATGATGACCTTAGACTCTGGTCTTACAGTAAACATAGCATTCCACAAGGTCCATAGCAGACGTACTTAGCATGGAAGCTGGACCGACTAGGTCCTACTTTCAAGCTGCTTTCAAGCTATCCTTGGGCTTACAATTAAAATTCCCAGGTAAGAGGGAAATAAAGTGCCGCTACCCCAAGCTTGTGGAGATGCTGATGCTTGGTTACTACAAATGACTTGGTGGGCATCCAATGAAAAGGGACCCAGAACCATCATATATTTAGCACCTCAATGCTCCTTTCGCATTTATATAACAAGGATTAATCTGGTAGATGAGGATATTCCCTTGTAAAAAATGTTATAGTAAGTTTTCCCCTAGTATCATCCCCCATACTCAATGTAAACATACCTGAATCAAATAAGAAATCAATCTATACCAAACAACAACTCATGGACTGTAGCTTACAGTTGGACTGTGCTCACATGAACCCCTTATATCCACAGTGCCATATATTCTATGCCACCGGATAGATTATAGATGTCAGCAATGCAATAATAATGTCATCATTATCCTCCATGGGCATTATTGGCAATGTTTTACATGTTTGTTTATTAGTTTTCCTTGTTGCTCTTGTTGTGGTTGGTGTTTGTCATAATATGACTGTCAAAGCAAACTAGAGTCATTCGTAACCCAATGACTAACCAATGGATTCTACACTCCCACCTAATGCAAGTCCCACTTGATACTTCATGAAGAAATCAGTGAAGATAAAGGTGCTACAGAAAATTGTAATGAAGAAAGCAGATGGTGCCCAGCTATGAACTGGAAGAATGTCTGGAGCTGTAAAGACTTGCATTCAAACAATCAGACGTCAAAGTAAGGTGCCCACTAAATTCATAGGAAAAAGCACATCACACCAAAGATGACAGTAAAAATAATCCAAATATGACGAAGGGACATGTATCAGAGCTAAATGTGAGCACCCTATTTTTAGGAAGCTATAGAAGCCAGTGGGAACCCCAAATCCATCTGCAAACTAGTCAGGCAGATTCCCTCTAGTCAAAGATAAGGAGCTTGAGTAGCTTCACTATGATACAGAAATTACTGTAAACTTTATACAATGGGTCTAACCATGGTATTACATGAAATTTGATCAGTTGATATACCACATGACTAAACCTGAATTTTCTCTGGACTCAAGTATTTTTCACTTGTTCATTGACAGAAACTTCTTCTCTTGCTTTTAAAATATTGATGGTGCTCTTATCTTTTTATTCCTTTATTATTACATTAGTAATTTCTTCATGCTGTATCATTTTAGTTCTTTATTATTTCTGTTGGGTTTGAAAGTTGCAAATGCACAGATGAGTAGATACATAGAGACAATAACTAATAAAATATTTTTTCAGGAATTGGGAAGGAGTAGGTGGGATATGGGAAGGATGAGAGGATTTGGGAAACACAATATGAATTCAATGAGAGGCACTGGAACTGATTGAATTATGTATATATAACTCTTTAAAAGCAGTTATATAGTCTATGGAAGGGTTTGACATGTAAATGAATATTCTATCAAGAAAACTAATAAAAAGAAAGAAAGAAAGAAAGTAAACTTGACCAATAATTACCATGGGTGAAGAAGAAAGAGTTGTTACTTAAGGGATATTGATGTTATGTTAATGGTGGTGGAATAATTTGGAAAAGCATAACAATAATGATTACACAACATGAAGATTATAATCAATCGCATGTAGAAGCTGTTGAATTGGAATAGTTTTGTGCAAATTTTTGTCAAACAAAAAAATAAGACACCAATAACAATGTGTACAAGGAAAAAGAAAATGTTCTAAAATTGATTGAGGTAATGATTGTACAACTCTTCTTGAAAGCATCTAATTATTGAGTTGTATGGCATGTTGAATAAATCCCAGTAAAAGTGTTAAAATTATCTTCAAGTTTTCTAAACATAAAATATCATGTCTAGCATATCAGAGAAACCTTGTCTCAAATTTCTAATGGATGAACTTAGTTCCACATTCATAGAATGTTTCTAGCAACTTCTTGAGAAAAGGTTGTTTTAGGTACTGTTGAATTGGTTGTACAGCAGAACACCATAACAAAATACTGCCAAGTCTTGTATTTATCTCACAATTGTTATGTTCAAGCCCATTGATGCACTTACTATGTCATCCCAATCAGGCTCCTCCTTTTTTTGACCCTCTGTTTATAAATAATTTATCATGTGAGACTGGGTCATGTAGAGAAAAATGAGTGACATATATATTAAGAAAGAACCTTATATCAAGAAGCAATTTTGATCAAAAAGGCATCTTAGCCTAAACCACCTCAAGCCCATGGGTCTGATGCCAGTGAGACTCACATAGCTTTTGGCTGATGAAGCAGAAAGACTCAGCGGGAAGCAAGGAAATCACAGGTGCATTGGGACAGAGGTGTGTGGATCCAAGGTTTGTGGTAACTCTTGGGTGTCAACAGTGTTGAGATTAGCCTCCAGCCCCGGGGTCCCTCTGGGATCATCTCTGGAGATGGATACCAAAATTCCATCAAGTAGGGAGGGTGAAGAGCGAGACTGGGAGATTTTCTCATTGCCTCTCTTATAAAAAATCCATACGCATAAGAAGGCTTCAGCAGGGTATAAATATAACCTGATTGACAGGTAATATACCTCCCCACAGGCACAATCAAGTTGATATAGAATCTAACCACCAAACTTATTTATGAGCAATTAATGAACTTTTAAGTTTAAAGACAGGAGGGAAAGGGTTGGGTGTGTTTTGGGCATGGTTAATAATACCACTGTGCAGTGGTGTTAAAATGATGGAAGATGACCTTAATTTCATATCTGTACTCTTCTGTATGTTTTAATTTTTATTCTTTTTACTATGATCATGTGCTATTTAAAGTTTAAACATGCTAATAGAAATAAAAGATAAAAAATCTGTATTTAATGAATAATTTAAAATATATCACAAAATAATTTGGATAAAATAAAAGATGATGTCTTGACACTCTCAATTCCAATAATATCTGACTAAATGTATGCTTCCGTCTTTCTTTCTTAATATAACTTTATTATGTTGTGATTCACTCTTCTGTGCTGCTTCTTTACTTACATACTGTCATTATGCACGTAACACATTGAATGATCATTTCTTTAATGCTTTTCTTCTCTAGCAAAAGTGATATATAATTTTGTTTAATATTTATAATCCCATAATAGATTCCAGAAACATACTGTGTTCTCAGAAAAGTTTAAAACAAACTAAGAGAACTAATTTTAATTTCTAATATGTTGCAAAGAGGAAGCTGGAATTCAAATTGAAGAGTTTACTGAAGGAACAAAACAATCCAAGATCTGACAATGCTGTCTAAGGATTCACCAGCGTACAGAAAGAGCAAAAGTCATTCTTCACAAAACTTAAATATTCAGGAACTTAGATGAAGAAAATGCCAATTGATTGACATTTCCACAATTATGTGCTAATAGATTCAAGACCTCAGAAATAGTTTGATAATCATGAAATTTGAGTTATCTAGCAGCTTATTTTGTTGATATTTCCAGGGCTGGTCAGATTTCATGACCTTCTTAGAAGCATTCTGTGAGAAGAAGGGGTGAGATAGGGAGAAGTTCGCTGCAGGATTCCTGAGGCATGCTGACTATCTGATTTTTGAAAGTTAGTTTAGACTAAGCAGTGAAAAAAATGGAATCTGGTCTGCATCTATAACAGAAACCCCTCCTTGTACCAAGCACCTACAGCTGTTGAGCTGTTTCACAGTATGGATATTTCCAGAATAAAACAAAGACTACTATGTATTGAGCGCTCCTAAAACACTCAACTACTTGAGGCAAGGTTTCATGTGAGATTTACATAGAACACTCTCAGTTAAAATTAGAATATATGCAAATTAGAAAAAACTATATTGTAATTTATTATAATAATCCAAGAAAACATAAAATGAGAATGAATACTTATGCTATGTTTACTGGGATTTAAAAATAGGTCAAATGTCTACTGAGTCAATGATAGGGTGAGAAAGATAAGGAAATAACAAAACTGAAAATGGAGCACAATAAGGAAAAATTAATTAAAACTATGTTGGAAATATTCATTTATTATAAGAATTACTCAGCTACATAGAAATTTTCTCCATAACAAGTGAATATAAGATAGTGAATTAGCTAATTAATAGAATATGCACTTCTGAAAAATATAGGTTGTCCAAGAAAAGAAAAAAGAAAGAAAAATGAATGCTAGGTTTTGACATCTTCAATAATAAAAGGATAAATCTACAAGGAAAAAACATTTTCAGTTTATGCTAATAAGTTCCATAAGAATCTCTGTGTAGAAACTATAATATGATGATATACAAATACTCCTACAATAAAACCTCTCATGCCCATCATTTCCTAAAGCAAGAGGACTCATAAAATGAGGATAAAATAAAAAAAAGATTTCAAAACAAGTTTTACGAAGTTGCTTTTTTTAGTGAAATGAATTTCCATTTTTTAAATTAAATAGAATTTTCCATACAAAATTTGTTTACAAAGAAAGCAATAAAAGGAAAAATTCCTTAGCCAAGCTCCCAATTTACTACAAATTTTGATATTGTCCAATTTTAATCCCTATGAATATAGAACTGTGTTCATGAGAAGAACATAAAATGTTTCTGAGAAGAGTGATTCATATCCAGGAGTTGGAATCCTGAGGCTCAGCCTCCTGCTTTCCAATCAGGGAATCTGTCAGTCTGTAGAACAAGAGCCGTCTTTGGGGAAGTTTTGGGGCCATTTGTTGTGAATTGTGCATAGAAAGACATGTATGAGTACTTGAAAGTCATAGGAACTTTGTTTCTCCATACATTTTTGTAGGAAGGACATGTACCACGAGAAAGGAACTACTCTGTATTAATGGTTTGCTTGTGGCCCTCAGGCTCACAGTCTCCAAGCTGTTTAGTGGCTTGTGTCAAAAAAATTACTTGTTTCAGTCCAATTTCTCTCAAACCAATAACCCCTAAGCCTCTAAAACAAAGCAAAGTTAAAATGATTTTCAATTGCTTTGGACTAGGATGTGTCAGGCAGTCACCCACATTTCATGGACATCAATAGAACCAAGCACTCACCCTTAAACCTTTCTCCTTTTCTCATTAATCAAAATTCCAATGAGCTGATTTCTTTTTTGGTCTAGTATAGAAGAGATTTATGAGAAATGGAATTTTTCTGACTCATGACTTTGAGCTAAGTGTTCTAGATATTTTTTTCCAGGGAATAACAGCACAACTAATCATCCTACTTAACTATAAATAATACATCCTTGATTATGTCACTTATTCCCAAGGTCCAGCAGTCAAGAAGCTTGACAGAACTGAGAGCAAGGATTTCTGTGCTGGATGTTAGACTGTGGTGAATGGCTTTTCTCACAGTAGCTTATTTAGTCACACATTCTAATATAAGTTCATTGTGTCAGAAAGGTAAAATCACAAGGATTAACGATGGAAGATTTCACTTACTCAGCTGCCTGTCATCACCTGTCAACTTTCTCCCCATTCATCACCTAGCCTGTCACACTTGACATAAGCTTCTGAAGGGATGGGCAAAAGGGGAGGCAGGAGGGACTGGATTAATGTCTTCATGATCATCTTTAGCTATGTCAGTAGCTCAGCGCTCTCAGTGTTTTTAGACCTGCCTGTGACAGCTTTTCCACTTGCGCTGAAGCCACATTCCAAATTGTTATTTGTGGAGGCTTGGATTCTGGGCTACAGCAATGCCTAAGGCAAGCCAAATTTTGCAGTTTGATACCAGTAAACAATATGATCTCTCTTTGTGTGGATGTCGAGGAGCTGGAGTGGAATGAGGGAAGGATAACTTCAAATGACAGTTGCCACAGGTGATTAATTTTTTTCCTCTCTTTTACAGATTTACTCTGCCTACTCTAATTTAAATTGGTGTTTATAATGATCCTTTCATTTTGCATAAGAGCTTTAGAGATGCTTTCACTCTTGAATCAAATAAACAGGCAGGATGCCAGATGTGCTGATAATGCTCCCGACTCACGGTAAATAAGATGGGCTGTGAGATTATGTTCTCCTGATTGATATTTACCTGACCAGCCTGGTTGTGATCAAGAGGGGAAATGCTTAGCAGACTGGGGAGAGAAAGATGGAGATGAGTGATGCCCCTAAGGTTAGGGATGCAGAGAGGTAACAAAGAGATATTAGAGAAAAAACCCAGAGCAGCCAGACTGAACAGGAAACATATTCCAGCTCAAAATTTCTAATTGTAATCAGGGAAAAATGACAGTCTCACTATGTCTCACTGAAAGATCAGAACATGAACTGCTGCCAAGGGCCATTGTGAGGATTTAATATGACAATGTGCATGAAAGTGTTTTAAATGTTACAAAGCATTACTCATATATCAGCTGAATATCATTAATAATTATATCAAAGGGAGATTAACTGACTGATAATTGAGCATTTGAACTTGGTCTTGGGAATCAGAGACAAAAAATTCTCATGTCTGATTAATCTTTCTCTGTTATGGTCTTATGTCAGTTATCATTGAGATTTCTAATTTTAGATGTCTGTAAACATGGAAGCAGAAGGATTCCTCTGTATCCAAGTATTTATGAAATGTATATATAAAGAAATCACCAGCATAGAAGGGAAGAACGTTTTGAGTAGTTTGAGGCATCTGATGGGAAAATTACACCATAGCAATAGCACAGTATACAACTTATTTTTCCCTTTAAGTGCATAATAATGACAATTCAAACTGCAATTATTTTTGTGGGCCATGGATTATCAAGTTGTTTCTTGACAATAAGTAAATAATGCACATTTTATTTCAGACATATCCTTAGAATCTATGATTCCAATGAAAATATCAGAATTTTTCACTATCTCTTTGCTCAGTCAATAGTCAAGTGCTATACTGTGATTACCTGACATATATTCAAACAAATGTGAGTTCTCACATTGATCTATGACTCTCTGGGGAGTGGTACTCTCAGAAGCTCTCTTTCTGAATAACAAGGTGAAATTGAGTCGATGCAAACATCTTTGAAAGAAAATGTCAGATCTAGAATAGAAAAACAACAGGTATATCACAACCCACTTTAAAAGATACATAGGGCTGTGTTTTCTAAATATATCCTACAGATACACAGTCCTTTGAGAATCTTATAAGCGAGTACAGCCACACTATTTATGACCATAAATGACCCAATCAATTCTGAGAAAAATAACAGAATTACAAATAACCAAAACCTATATAAAAATATTTTAAGTCTGAAAGTCAGCATTGCTATAATTGAAACAGCATTTCTCTGCCTTCTGAAGTTATAAATAGCATTTATACAATAGTTGAGATTTCACCAGAGAGAAACCCACAGGAGTTAAAATAGATTGATCTTTTCTCACAAAACAGAATCCTTTTATATCTCATAACCTCTTATCTAAAATAATATTTTCCCTTATGGACCACCTACCTCCAGCCTTTCCTTCCTCCATACTATGATACATAAAACACTCAGATTTGAATTTTCAGTACTCAACTCTGATCATTATTTTCTCATCTTCAAAATATCCAGTGATTTCAAGTGACAATTATATCCAACCCTGCATCCCAATGAGGCACATTCTGGCACATGAGCAGTCTGTTCCACTTTCCTTCCCCTTCATCTCACATCTGTACACCACAACCCAGTCAAAGGTTGTTTTGTCGTTTTTGCTAGGTGCCATGCAGTTAGTGCCGACTCATAGTCGAACGCATCATGTCTAACAGAAACACTGACTGGTCCAGCACGATTCTCACAATTGTTATGACACAGCATACTCTTACAGGTGCTGTGTCAAGCTATTTTGTAAAAGGTCTTCTTTTTAGCTGTACCTCTACTTTACCAATCCTGATGTCATTTTCCGGGGGCTAAGTTCTCCAAAACAACATGTCAAAGGTACATGAGACAAAGTCTTTTCATTCTTGATTCTAAAGAGCATTCTGTTTGGACTCTTCTTTCAAGACATATTTGTTTCTACTTTTGGTAGTCAGTGGTGTTTACAAAATTCTGCACCAGCATCGTAGTTTAAATGCACGGATTCTCCTTTGGTCTTCCTTATTCAGTGTTCAACATTCATATGCATATGAGATGATTAAAAATGTCATGGCTTGGATCAGCCCGACCTTACTCATCAAAGTTATAACTTTGTAATGCTCTTAAGAGGTGTCATTTGACTTCTTGATTTCTGCTTCCATGAGCATTGATTGAGGATGCTAGCAAGGCAAAATCATTCAATCTTTTCTCAACTTATCTCAATTGTACCAATCAAATGGAACCACTCAATTCCTTCCCACACTTACTCCCCCACCCCCTCTTATATGTACATTGTCTACTTTAAAAACTTTTTTCACAGCTCTTCTTATTTAACATCTTAAATATTTTTGATTCAAAACAAGAATCATGCTCATAGTTGATTGATATAATACAATTTCACAAAGCCATCTAATGTAGCTATAATAGACACATGACCAGTAAATTACTTTAATAATTAGAAATGTATTCTCTCATAATTCAGGATACTAGAATCTGAATTCAAGGCACTAGCTCCAGGCAATCTTTTTTCTATCTGTGAGATCTTAAAGTCATTATCTCCAACCATCCTATGTTAAAAGGGTTTCTGAGAGAAACAAAAGCAGAACACTTATGATTATATATATATATATGTACATATATATGATGTAGCATAAGAAATAAACAGTTCATTAATCTATAAAGCAGCACAAATGTCTCAGTGCAACTTACTTTGGTGAGACACCTAATACACTGGCAGTCCTTCAAGTCTTGAGGCTGCCAAGGAGTCCTCTGTAGAGAAATTCAGGCTCTCTGGCCATAGGCAGCAAACAGCAAGGCAGGTCACCAACCTTCAGCCAGATGACAGGGTCCGACAGTCCCCAGATCAAATGATATATACTCCAGTAGCATGGTGAAGCCGGTCTTGAAGCAATCTCAAATTACAGTGACACAGTCCACAGGTTAGATGTCCCAGAGCAGTGTAGTTTGTAAATTGAATCAGAGCGCAAGCTGAGACAGCCACACACTGATCTGTTCATCAAAGAGCAAGAGGCAAGAATGGCAAGGCTCACTGTCATTTTGTCTTCAGAGGCGCCATCAATAATTACTTAGCGCTCTTAGTTTCAAATGCTCGGTTTATTCACTGCAAACAGACATCAAACAATCTGGAAATGTTAGCATTAACTAAGTACAAAGGATAAGAATAATCATAGGGGCACGGTAACTGTACTTTTCATACATATTATTCTAACATCATAGTCCCAATAAGCACTGCCTTCATTGGTGTGCTCACCCAAGATCGAGTTGGAGAGAGCAGAAACCCATGTTCTTGGTTCCTAACTCTCTACAAAGTCATTGTCTCTACCCTGACTTAAATAATTGTTTTAGCTACTCCTTTGACATCATTTGGAACTCATGCAGCATTATGCCAAGCCTTTTTAGGCTTCCCCACTCTTTTTGGGGTGGTTCTTCTGACCATCTGTTGGTTCTGGCTTCTGGCCAGTTTTGGGTCAGGCCTGTGAGTCACTTTTATATTTCATCTTGTTGCTTTCTATAATGTGGCTCAATATCTTACAAGGAAGTTCTATGATACTCTCATCACATTTATCTCTCCATCCTTCAACTAATCCCACATGTGTTCATTGGCCAGGTTGGCACAATAAACCTACTTATCACTCTCCCCTGGGTCAGGGGCTTTCTCAGCATGGAGACACCAGCTCCAAGGGATATGTTCTGTTCTTGACCATTTTTTTTCATAGTAAAAAATCTCACTGATCTCTTCTCATTTAGTGCATTTCATAGCTCAGAACATATTAACTAGCATCACAATGCAATCCTACCCCATTCACAGAACTCTCTCTAATCCTGCATTGTTTACATGTCAGAAACTACACAAAACACATAGATAATAATATTATTAACTTGAGGAAAATCATATATACTTAGAATGATGACCTAAGAAAATTGAGACATGTTGGGAGAGAAAACTCAAAAATATTAAACATTCTCCACCACCTACCCCCAAATTCTTATATTTATCACATGCAACATGCATATCTACCCATTGTATTATCCCCAAAGTCATAATCAACCTATAGTCCAAAATTGGGGGGGGGACAAATTCTTTCATTTGTGAATATAGAGCAAAAATACAGGTACAGTGTAGACATTTCAATTACAAATGGGAGATCTGAAAAGGCAAGTTCAAATCCCAGAAGAACAATTCACATTAGCGCTCATGGTGTGCACATTAGCGCTCATGGTGTGTTTTCTGAATACTGAGGGGTGGCTCCATGACCCTGAGATTAAACTCAGTCTTCTAGGACCACATGAAAAAACTCTAATTCTTTGTCCTTGGATATTTATAGTCTACAAGTCTATTTGATGCCATGGCCCCATATTTAGTTCCAGATGTCATATACCCACACTTTTGACACCTCAAAGTCGATGGCTTTACTCCTTGAGATGGAGTCAACTCGACTTTTCATTCTCTTGCTGTCTTCAGACTCCTAGTTTCTTCGTCTCTTGGAAAGGACAGGTTAGCCTTTGTCCCATCTGTGTAAATGTTACGATGCTCTTTGGTTGTACTGAGATGTGCCCTCAGAGCACCCCATGTCCCAGTGAATCTTGTCTCAAAGGCTCTCAGTTCTTTTATCCATGGATCAGCAAGCATAATTTTGCTGACAAGTAGCCAGAGGAAGCCAATGCACCTGATCACTCCCCCAGGAAGCCTTCTATGTAAAACACTTAGTTGTCTTGCTCTGCTGGTCAAATTTGTCATAGTCTTGATCCAGTCACTGCGTTCTGTTGCCTCAGTGTCTCTGAAATTGTTTCTCATTGCTTGACCCATCTTCATTATCACAGCACTTTTGGCTTTCTTGGAGACCTACCAAAAATTGTATTTGAAACCTGAAAAAAACACTAATAATCTCTTCAAGGCAATGCAGGCTTCAACAGTTGTTGTTAGAAGCCTTTTAATTTGGTCTGAGTAATAGTCATCCTATGTATTGCAGAAACACCGACCACTCCCACATCCTCCTCACTATTATTCCTATGTTGAAATGCATGGTTGCAATCACTGTCCAAATTCTTCTTGTCAAAGGTCTACCCCTTTTTGTTATCCCTCTACTTTACCAAGAGTGATGTCCTTCTCAAAGTTTTTATCTCACTTAAAATCATGTTCAGAGTACAAGACACACAAACTCCCCATTCCTGTTTCTAAAAAGCATTCTGATTGTACTTTTTTAGGATACATTTGCTCCTTTTTTTTAGCAGCCCATGGTACTTTCAATATTCTTCACAAGCACTAAAATTCAAATGCATTATTTCTTCTTCAGTCTTTCTTCTTCGATGCTCAACTCTCATGTGCATATGTGGTGATTAAAAAAAATTCCAGGATGGATTGGTAGTATCTTAATTTTTGAAATAGCACCTTTGCTTTCCAGAACTTAGAAGAAGTCCAGAGTAGCAGATTTACATAGAACAATGTGCCATTCAATTTCTTGATTGCTCTATGAGCATCGATTGTGAATTCAAGCAAAATAAAATCCATGACAACTTCAATCTTCTCTCTCCTTATCATGATTTTATCAGATGTGTGGTTTTTCTGTTTGCTTACTATTAGGAAACTTGATGGATAAAGTTGAAGCTTTTGACATCCGTAAAAAATTGGTCTCATAAAGGCAATTCTTCCTTGTTCTAGAAGGACTCTATCATTCAGAACCAACTCAGTGGCAGTGAGTTTGAAAGTTGTTTGTAGGCATCTTAATCATTTTCAATTCTAAAATCACTTCTACATTGTAGGTTATCTGTAAGAGTATCCCCTAATCCTTAGTTAAAAATATTATCAAATGAAAAAGTTACATAAATATCACACATATTGAGAATCTTGACTAATCGAATGACACATTTGGGGGCAGCACTTCACAATACTATTTCATTCCACTTAACGATATTTATCAGCATGCCCATCTTCCCCTAAGATATCTAAAAATATTTGAAATCATATAATATTCCTTAAAAATAGCTCAATACAAGAATCCCAACAACAACCAGAATCTGGCAAGGATTTCCATTGGTTAAGAGAAGATAGGAAAGTCTGACATGCCACACTGTGGAGAATGAATGCTGACTTGCTTCTTCACATTTGAAGAACCGCATCCAGTACAGTGTAAAAAGAATGGGAATTGTTCCCAAGCCCTTTCTCTAGCCAGTTGCTTTATGTTTGTGGTTAGTTGCTGTCAAATCAATTGAGATCCATGACATGCATACAGAGTGGAATTGCGCCGTGAGCTTTCCAGAGCTGGAATCTTTCAGAAGCAGGTGATCAGACCTGTCTTTGAGGTCCCTCTGGAAGGTATGAAGCACCGACCCTTTGCTAAATAGTCAATCACTCCATCACCTGCCATATCTCTGATCTGAGTAATCTGGGAGTTTTCCATATTCTCTCAGTTCTGGTAGCAACCTATTGTCCTTGGGCTTCAGCTTCAACTCCCAAGCACTCTGGGCCAACAAGTCTGCCTAATCCTTTGGCTTTGGGGAACCCTAGTCTACTAGTCCAATTGAATGTCTATCCTAGAGTCATAAAATAGTGTATTTCTATTTAATTCCATTAACTTCTTAATGGTTAAATTGACCCCATATTTTATTAGACTTATTTTTCTTATACGGAGTACAATTTTCTAACTTATAGTTTTAGGAAGTATCCAGGATTGGTGGTAAAAAGCATTGCAGCAAGCCCATGATCCAAACAAGAATGTTCCATGAAATGGGTTAGAGAAACAAGAATCTTGAATAATTTGTCTATGATGAGTTGAGTTGTGCAATCCCTTGGGCCAGGCATAAGACCAAAAAAATAATAATAAAGCTGTGAGAAAGAGGAGTAAAGAAAAATTATACACATATATGATGAAATTCACAAATTTGTGGAAAATATTTATCTTTATTATTGAAATTTTCCATGAACAGTTTTTAAACCCCTTTCTATGTCATTGTTTCCTTCTGCATATGCCATAGTTTTACACAGATAGCATATATATTGTACTTTTGTGTGCCAATCAATTTTATCTCCCAATAGGTATTTTTGTAAACATGCTCTGCTAATCTTTTTTTTAACAGCAACATTTAAATGAAAAAAAGTGACATGGCTGTGCTTATGAAAGTACCTCCAGGGAGAGAAGCCTGGGGGAGAAAGTGTTTGGCAAATGAAAGTACAAGGTGTATGGTATTTATGTGACAATACAGTGAATCACCAACAAGTATAAATGCACTGCATAAATATCTGCTGAACATAATAAATTGAATTTGGCTAGCATATGTGCATATTATTTTGAATCTTGCTTGTACAACTGAGCAAAAAAAGGATGCCCTACATTAAGTTATAATCTGCCTTTTTTTTGTTTGCTTTAGGTACAGTTTATAGACCAGATAATCATTTTTACAATTATTTTTTAAATATTTTGTTTCAACTCATCCATTTCAATCCCATCAATATGCTATCACTTAATTCACTTCCTCTACACGTTTTCTGTTTCAATTCTCCTTTCTGTGATAAGGCTCTTTTGTTGGGTAAAATCAAAATGCTTTTGATTTTAAGTGTTTGATTATTCTAAGAAGTTATATTGAGTTATATTGTACACCTAAAGGGTGACTTAAGGTGAGATAGTCATGGGGGTCCCTCGAGTCTTTATTACACCACTGTGCCTTCTATCTTTTTTGACTTTGAGTTTTATTTCATATATTTCTCCCATTCTATATAAGATCATCTAAAGTGATTCTTTTCAGAGCAATTGGTAGTGGTAGCCAGGTAGGACTCAGGGTGATGGAGACGAGTGTCGATTGGACTAATTATTTCCATATGTCTTTTAATTTTTATCACTTTCTTTCTTTCATTAAGAGGGATGCTAATATTTGTACCTTCTTCCTCCATTTGTGAGCTTTTAAGACCTCAGTAGCTATTCACCAAGGTAAGTTGTAGATCATTGTCATTGTATGAACTGCTATGCCAATTAGCCATCATATTCTCTGAGACCATGATCCTAATGACCCATGCCAAGTGACTCATTCTCTCAATGTATTCAATTATCATCATTTTGTCCTTTCTATGATCCACCATATTCAAGAATGCATTTTTAGTAAAGGTAGATATACATATACAAATATCCTCTATCAAAAATCTGTGTATACTTGCCAGTATTTGCTCCAAAGACAACAGCATAGTGGTCACATATGAAATCCACTGGCTGAATCAGAAATCCCTCCACCTTTCATTCATGATTATTCTATTCTAACACCCTGTCTTAGGCACATCACCCTTTACCTTTCCGTTGGTCTTGATGATTCCTGTAGATGGCCATAGAGAACTCATAGAGGATTCACAGGATGATGAGCTATGCTAACTGTTTGCAACCAGGCAAGAAATGTTCAGGACACAGATATTCTCTGCCAAGATCACCAGGAAGCTCCTCTCTAGCTTTTGATTCTTGACTTGGACTCTGACAATAAATGCCCCAAGTTCATGCCCTCTTCTGTCAGCTTCAATGTACAGGCATCCAGTTCCAGCTCTGTGGGTCAGCAAACCTAATTTGCCAAAAATGTGACTGAGGCACCCCACTTCAAAATTCACCTTCCCACACAAAAATGCTCAGGTCAGCTTCCTTTGTGGGCCAAGAATGCTACCAATTTTTCTTGGATCTCTCTCATTGCTGGATCTGCTGTTGCTGTCCCTATGTCAGTTTCAAAGCTCTCTCGGAAATCCAAGTGGTTCAACACACAGGGATCTTGGGGTCCAATGGATGAATTCAACCTCTCTCTCTCACTTGAACTAAAATCCTCCCTCCTGCATTTGAGATAGCAGATTTTATACCCAGCATGGTGGCATTAACAATTAACACTGTTACTAATGGCTCACAGCCGAATCATGCAATGCAAACAATATCTATTCAAGTAGCTCCTGGAATATCACTACCCTTGCAGGATTGGATATATGAAAGTATCTGTCTCTGTTACCACCCCTTTTACTCAGATGAACACTCTCATCTGGGACTTCCACTCCCTACCTTTCCCATTCTCCTCTGGTAAACATCTAGGACTACTTCTTTTACTTTGAAAAATCTTTTCTCATGTTTTTAGATTAGTGCTTTCATACAATGTTTATACTTTTGCATTGACTAGTTGCACTCAATATCAGGTCCTCTGGGTTAATCCACCTTATGAGTTGTTTTACAGGCTCACGTTCATTCTTTAATGCTTTGTAGTATTAGATAGCATGTATGTACTAAAGTTTACTTATCCTTTCAGTGAAGGCATTTAGATTGCTTTCGATGTTTGCTACTGTGAAGAGTAAAGAGCACAAATGTGTGTATACCTACCACTCTCACTGCTCTTCTTTCATTATTCTGATATGTATCCTAATTAAGATACATTACAAGTAGAGGGATTGCGGGGGTAGGTGAGACTTCTATTCCCAACTATTTTTAGAAGTGGCAAACCTCTTCCCATGGTGGTTGCAATACAGTCAACCTGAAGGGTGTCAGTGTCTTCACACTGTCACCAGTATTTGTTGTTTTCTGGGATTTTTTCATGGAAGTTTGCTATCAACGTTAAGGTCACTTGATATCTCTTTGTTACTTTGATTTGCATTTGTATCACTGTTAACCATCTCAAACATGTTTCCACATGCATGTTGGCTGAATGAATGTCTTCTTGGGCAAGTATTTGTGTCATCAGGCCATTTTTTTAGTTGGCGTGTCTGCCTCTAGTTCTTGTTGAGGTGCTGAAGAGTTTTATACATTTTAGTAATTAGTCTCTTGCTTTACATGTCATTGCGAATTTGTCCCTAGTCGATAGATTCTTCTTTTACTCTTCTCGTGAAATGTTTGATGTACATATGTGTCTAATTTTCTGGAGGTTCCCGTCATTTGTTTTCCTTATGCTCTTTTTCTTGATATATGTTCAGTAGTGCATTTAGACAATGGATTTGACCTGTGGTTTGTCCCTACTTTTAACTGATGATATATAGAATTCTGTTGCTTTCATTCGCACAACAAAAATATATCACGTTTATGGTTGAGACTTAATAGCATTTTTATAAGGCACTGTGTCTAATATGTTCTCTTAATTAGTAGATTTGTAATATGAATTACAGTACACAATTGATCCTGTATTTTATGTCATGAGCTGAAAAAAGTTTCTGCTAAAATAATTTAGCAGGGACTAAGAGGATTCCTTATGGCTTTGATTCAGCTTTACTGGATGATTTTTCTTTATTTATGGAATAGGCCAAAGTAAAGTATTTTGCTTGTAAGTTATGGAAAATCCTGACTCCTTAGTATAATCTAATAATTGTTTTGGACATGCCTCAGACCTAGCTATAAGGAAATTCCTGGATTGTAAAAAAATGCCAGTAAACATCTGGATGGAGGAACGTTAGATATGATACATGGTCCTTAAATGTGCAAGTCATTAAGGTAACGAGTCCCATTTAAAATAAAAGTTATGGATTTTATTATAATTTCAAGGAAATAAAGAAATTATATAGCTAAGGAAGAGCTCAGGAAATATTAGCAAAAATATATATAATAATAGCTTAATTTGTGTCATAAAAATGACCTATGGAGATGAGCCAGTTAAGATACAGGGTAGGAGCTATGAAATATGCAACCTTCCTCTAGTTCCCAAATGCTGCCTCCCACCCATTATCATGACCCCAATTCTACCACATAAATCCAGCTAGACCAGGAGATGTACAGTGAAGTTGGAAACATGGGAAACTTAGGATAGATAATCCACCAAGACTAGTAATAGGAGTGGTAATACCAGGAGGGTGCAGGGATGGAGGAATAAAAAGGGAGAACCAACTTCAGAGATCTACACGTAGCCTTCTCTCTGGGACACGGACAACAGGGAAGTGAGTGTTGGAATACATTGTACAGTGTACAGGATGAAAAAAATTATTTTGTAAATTACTAAGCGTTCAAGGGGAAGGGGGGGAGGAAGGGTAATATAGGGAGCTGAAAATGGGGGCCTGGAGGGAGGGAGAATGTTTAGAGAGTGACGATGGCAATGGGTGTGTAAAAGTGGCCTGCATATAACTGGTTTTGTTAGGGATTGTGATGGGAGTTGTATGGGCTCCCCAATAAAATGATTCATTTAAAAAAAGGGGGGCGAGGGGAAAGGGAGTGTTTTTTTTTAAAAGAGGAGCTTGTACCAAGGGCTCAAGTGGAAAATGTTTGGAAATGTATGTGGCAACATGTGTGCAAATGTGCTTGATACAAATGATGTACTGAATGTTGTAGTAGCTGCAAGAGCCCCCAATAAAATTATTAAAGAAAAAATGATCTATGGGTGAGCATCAAAGGTAATCATTTAAAGCTTTTGCAGGGGGGCATCACTGCCCTCTGGTTGCCATGGGAGCTACCCATAGCTACTCCTGAGCCACTGCTGGATTTGAAATGCCAAGCCCATGGGCTGCAGTCCCGCACTCAACCACTTACTCCATTGGGGCTCAGTCAGCCCAAATTTAAAGTATTTTTAAGAAAACAGTGAAAGTGGAAAATCATATCAACATAAACAACCAGTACACATAGATACTGGAATTTTTTAATAATAAAACTGCTAACCAAGTGTATTAAACATTTAAAAATCATGGAATTTGGGGAGCTCTTTTGTCAGATATATATTGGGCTTAGCGACAACAGAAAGGTGGGGAATAAGTAGGCACTTTTCTAAATAAAGAAGTGTAAACACAAGTCTTCCTTAGGGTGCAGTGCCAGCATATGCCTATTTAACATTCTCATAAATGATTTAGTAGAGAAGTGCATAAGAGTTTCACCAAGTTTGTGGAAAACATATTTGGGGGAAAAAGCAAAGGCTTGGGAACCTAAGAGAGCTCAGGAGAAGTTAGTAATTGGGAAAAATGGAAAGTTAGCTTTAATTAGAGGAAGTCTACTTACCAAAAAATCTAGTCTAAATTTTATGTACAGTATGCTCAACAAAAGTTAGCATGGGCAATGAACCTTGAAATTATTTTAAACCTTTCTGTTCAAAGTATAAGGAAAGAGGGGCCATTTTAGTCTAACCTAGCATACAAATGTACATTTTAATGAACACCTTAGCTCTTAGTAAGTGTTGGACTTCTGACCACAACATTTATGGTTAAAGCCTAAGGTGAGGCTATGTGTCCAAGAAAAGATTGGCAAACTTAGAAACCAAACAGGGTAGTTCTGAGTGGGTTTACTCTTTTGGCTATTTTTAATCTTTCATTTATGCTATATATCCGTGCTAGACTGAGTAGACTGGAGAAACAAATCGAGAGACATTCCTATATGTGTAGGAGAGAACTTTATATCAAGAAGTAATTGTGCATCAATAAAAAAGATCATCCATAAGTTTGATGTTAGCCCAAATGTTCAAAATTAGCCCACAAAGTCCTCTCCAACCCACACAGCGAAGGCAATGATGCCCAATGCAGGATGATCACAAGTCTGCAGGTGGAAAGTATTGTGGATCCAGTGGTGGTGGAAGGAACTCTGCTTGCCATCAGCTGGGCTTCCTGTGACTTGTCAATAGAAAGGCAAAGCAGACAGAGATTGAGTGGCTCTGCCTCTAAAGGAGAAAAAGATGAGATTTTTCAGAATCCTCAAGAAGTCATGCCCACCAACAGGCAGGGCAGGCTAAATTCCAGCCTTTCACTCTATTTATCAAGTTGACATGAAATTATGTAACTACCACAATATCTATACCTGAAACCACTTTTGTATACATGTCTACATGAGAAGACTTCAAAATACTTATTGAAAAGTTCCATAATATCTTTTTTGTTTAATTAATTAATTTATTTATTAAACAGTTTAGAAAACATCTTTTAAAAATCCTTTTATTGGGGACCCATACAACTTTTATCGCACACTACACTCATTGTGTGTCAAGCACATCTGTTCATCCATTGCCCTCATCATTCTCATAACATTTGCTTTCTATCTAAGCCCTTGGCATTGGCTTATCATTTCCCCCCTGTCTTCCTGCAAGACGCCCCATGAACCCTTGATAATTTTTAAATTATTATTTCCTTGTCATGTCTTACACTGTCCCCTGTCTCCCTTCACCCACTTCCCTGTTGATCATACCCCAGGGAGAAGGTTCTATGTAGCTCTTTATAATTGGTTACCCCTTTCTACCCCACCCTCACTTCATCCTCCCAGTATTGACACTCTCATCACTGGTCCTGAGGGAATCATCTGTCCTGGATTTCCTATGTTTCTGGCTCCTATCTGTGCCAGTATATATCCTCTGGTATTGCCTGATTTGTTAGTTAGAACTGGGATCATGACAGTGGGAAGGAGAAAACATTGAAGAACTAGAGGAATGTTGTACGTTTCATCATTGCTACACTATATGTAAACCAAGAAGCAAGAAGAAGTGGTGAAAAGAAAACTAGGGAACACTGCATGGTTTGAAATCAGGAATTATTTGTTGCATGGATGTGTCCCCTCCCCACCATATTTATATGTATGTTAAATCTGTATGTTAAACAAATAATCATCTAACCTGGATTTTTTGAAGCAGAAGGCAGCATCGGGAGGAGAGGAAGGCTTGCTCACAAACTATTGATAAAGCCTTGCTTGAAAGAGTGAGGTGGACTTGAAGCCCTTGCTGATGAAGAACAAGGATTGCAGGCTGCAGTAGGGGTTACAATTCATTGTAAAGAAAACAGAATTCCTCAAACTAAGCCAATATGCAACATCATGATATATGGAAGAAAGATTGAAGCTGCCACGGATTTCATCTCACCTGGAATCCTCAACCAATACTCTTGAAAGCAATAGAAAAGAGATCAAGTGAAATTCTGCGTAAGGTAAATCTGCTGCATACAATCTCTTTAAAGCATTACAAAGCAAGAATATTACATTGAGCGTTAAGATGAATCTGATCCATGCCATGCTATTTTCAATCTCTTCACCTGCCTGATAAAGCTGGACATTTAATCTTAGTACTGGAGAAAAAAACTGATGTATTTGAACTACAGCATTGGTGAAGAATATAAAGAGTATAATGAGCTCCTAGCTTCTTGGAAGAAGTACTGCTAGAATGCACAATAGAAGCAAGGATGGCTGGACTTTGTGTCACACACTTTGGTCATGTCTTCAGAAGAGACCAGTACCTGGAGAAGGAGGCCACGGTTGGTAAATTGGAAGGTCATAGAAAAGAGAAATACTCTGGATGAGATGGATTGGCACAGTGGCTGCAAAAAATTGGCTCAAGCATCAGAATCATTGTGGGAGTGGTACAGACCAGGCTTTATTTCTTCCTGTCCTACATGGAATCCCTGAGTCTGTAGCTAATTGATGGCATCCGGCAACAGCAACAATAATTAAATCTTCAAAGTGAGTGCTAACCACCAGAGTATCTTTTGAAATAAATTTTAAAGCAAGCCTGTAAATAAATACATTTACTCAAGGATGCATATTTCAAAACAGTGATTGGTAAATAGTCATAGGATTAAGGAATATTGTTGCTAGTCCAGTGGGGAAAATAAATCTTTAGAAGTTGATTTCAATAAATAATATTCTTAAAATTTTTATTTTATAAAGAATAGTTTTAAATATAAACCTTATTGTGGCTTGTTGCAAAATATATGTTCTAGTGAATTCAAGCCAATCAGTAAAGACAAATAATTTATAATCATGTTGATTTCTTTCCTACATCACAAAAATAAGAAAATGACTACAGGGATATTTTTTAAAGGATGCATTTCATGGTGGTGGAGGAAAAGGACAGTGAGAGGAAAATTAAAAAGAGAATTGAGATCTACGGAAGTCATTTTCAATTAACTTTTAAAAGATTTCTCTATTTCAATATTTAAGGTAGTTCATCAATTTAATGGAAAAACATTTTGACATTACTTAATTTGAGAGTAGGCAAACGTTGCCTGTATTTCACCTAACTTTTTGGACTGCCATTTAGAGTTTTC
The DNA here is from genome assembly GCA_004026705.1 of Nesogale talazaci. Taxonomy (NCBI): domain Eukaryota; kingdom Metazoa; phylum Chordata; class Mammalia; order Afrosoricida; family Tenrecidae; genus Nesogale; species Nesogale talazaci. The sequence continues at coordinate 45,093 of PVJH01001137.1, read as the reverse complement.
ATTTTTACCTTCCCAATATTCTGTTGCTTCAGGAAATTTCTAAAAGTAATTTCAAAATTTAGAGTCCATATATGGTGATCTTGTTCTCATTAATTATCTTATCTCTCAGAAACCCCCATAACTATAACTCTAGACAACCAACACTCACAAATGCTTATTTCAGGAGCTATCTTCTGAGCTCTGGAACATGCATCCACTTGTTACCTAACATTATCACTTGAATATCTCATTAACATCTCAAATGCAACATATGTGATGCCAAAAGTTCAGTGCTATCCCTTGAGAATATATGCCTTCTCTGATTCTACACAGTCACTGTTCATGGCAGAAACCTAAGAAACACTTTTGAAACCCCTACCTACCTCATTACTCATGTTTAATCCATCCTTACTTAAGTAAATTTCTATTCGATTAGTACTCCATATATCTGCTTCTCACTATCTTATGTCAAGTTAGATTGCTAATAAGAACTATTTTAAACACCTCCAAAGTATCTGTCTGGTTTCATTCTTGTCTCCTTTTCTTTCCAAACAGCAACAAAACATATATTTTAAAGTACAGTTAAATAATGCTGCCCTAACACTTTAAACTCCCCTGCTATTCTAAGGCAGCAGTTCTCAACATGTGGATCACGACCTCATTGAAGTTTGAATGACCCTTTCACAGGGGTCACCAAAGACCATGAAAAAACACGTTTCTTATGATCTTAAGAACTGAGACACCACTCCTCCACCCACCTCTATGCAAGTCAACCTACAAGCAGTTATGCCAACATACAAGTACTGAGTTTGAACACCATCATTCATGCTACACCATGCTTCAAGACAAAATTGCATTTATTTGTAATTAAAAATAAACATTTCACAATATAATTACATATTATTTTTGATGAATTACTCTCCTTTAATTATGTTCAATTTGTATACTCTGCATATAAGATATTTACATGATGACTCATAAAAGTAGCAAAATTATAGTTATGAAGTAGCAATGAAAGTAATTTTATTACTGGGGATTACCACAACATGAAGAACTGTATGACAACATCAAGGCATTAGGAAAATAGAAAACCACTGTTATAAAGTCAAGTTTGATCTGACTAGTATTATCAACATTTTCCCTCTTTATTCACTCTATTATTTGAGTCAGGACTGCATTGGGATATGGACTTGCAGTCCCAACTTCTCTCTATTCCAATGTGCATTCTATCCATGCACCTGTCAACATCTATTCATCTTTCTTGTCTGATATTCCATTTTTCTTATTAGAGACAATTTCCAGGACCATCCAGTTTAGTTTACTGCACTACTATGCTAATATGCTGATAGCATTTTTACTTATCTTCCTTTCTACTGACTACAGCGATTAAATTAACTGTATGAGGCGTTACTCATGACACCATATAGTTTAACATTATATAGAGGAACTTAGTCTATTGGTTTTACTGTTTATTTCAAAGTATCTAGCACAGTACACTAAATTATCTTTCAAAATATCTTCACAATTAAATTTTAAAATTCTACTTAATATCAAGCACAGTTAAAATCAGCATGTGCTTGTCAACAAATTAGAGAGCAGGGCAAAAACACACATTCCCTTGATAGATTTACACTGAATAAATTCAATTACTTCTTTCCACATGTAACTATAGAAAGCATAAACTTAGTTACTGTAGCATACAAATGTAATAATTTAATACAGAGTATTACTTCAAAGAGATTATGAAGATTAAATACACATGATGCAACAGATCAGTTGTATGTGTCAAGGTCAGAATATGCATTACCTAGGGAATATACCATGTATTAAGAGTCACTTAGGATTTTATGTAGGTTTTGCAATCTTTGTAATTGAAATATTTCACTTAAAAATCATGGATATTCATTTTCCTAGAGTCTCCAACTCTAAGAAATTTATTTTGGTTTGATTGCTACAAACTGAATTTGAAAGATATCTTAGCCCAGTGATCCTCAACCTTTCTAATGTCACCATTCTTCAATACAGTTTCTAATGTTGTGGTAATCCCCAACCATAAAATTATGTTTGTTGCTACTTATTAACTGTAATTTTGCTACTGTTACTGATCTTAATGTAACTATCTGATATACAGGATATATTTTCATTGCTGCAAATTGAGCATAACCAGAACTGAAGATAAAAAGACTGATCAGCATCCTGATTAAGTTCCCATGGTATAGATATTTTTTGCTCTAGTTGATGATTTTACAGTACATAATTTTACATAATTCTAGTAATTGTAATGCCTGAAGTACCCTTTTATCTCTAATACTGCTGCTTTCAACACAGCAGCTGCTTTCTAGACAGTAGCTGCTCTCTGCACACGTGGCTGGTTCGCATACGTACATGATGGTGCCCACCCTGTGATATATAGCTGTATTCATGCAGAGTGTATGTGAAGGAGTTGGTGCAATGATGTCATCACACTGGGTACTCTTATGTAGGCATATCTGCATGTGATTGGACATGCTTGATGATGGATAGTGAAACGGTATCTCGGTTCCTAAGACCATCAGAAATGTGATCCATAGATTGAGGACTACTGTCTTAGGCAATGACTTGGATAATTATTCAACTTCAGGATGACAATTTCATTAACTAGTTCTCATTTTAGTAATTTTAAAAAGCATTATTAAAATTGGTTTCCTATAACATCCTAATCTTTTTATAGCAATTAAGATGAATACTATTTTTTATGTCTTATCGAGTGGTTTTCCATAGAATCTGTGGGACAAGGATTGTATCTTTTTTGTTAGACACCAATGATTGAAACATAGCACATACTTCCTGATTAAATATTTTTCAGATAAACCTCTGTGGTTCTAAGCTCTTGTAGTAGTTATATAAACTATTGTCAATTTGAGTATTAAAAGTGGAAGGATGGAGTTTAGCCTGTCAATCAGGTCCCAGCTTGATGACCTCATTTGGAGGCATCAAGGAGATGAATCGTTCCTCAGTAGGTGGGGCACATGCTCACTCCCTGGGAGGCATTGCAACCGATAAGACACATGGAGCAAGACCAGTGCCCTGAGCTGGAAGGTCCATGCATGAGGAGACTCCTGTCAGCACTGAGATGCTTGTAACGCCACTGAATCCACAAGTCTTCTGCCCCACTGGTCTGTGATCTTCCTGTATTCACCATCATTGCATGTGTTTTGTGAGTCTGAAGAGGACTTTATAGATTGCTATCAGACTTATGCACTAATATCAGACCTATGGACTTGATATGGACTGGGCTGGAAAGTTTTCTTAGCGTACAATTACACTTTATATAGAGTTCTTTCTTATACATAAATGAGTTTCTATTAATTTATTTCTCTAGTCAACCTGGAATAATATAGTTCTAAAGAGACAAAATTGAAAATAGGCATAAATATCATTATAATGCAATTCAATGTAATTAAACATCTCAAGTGTCCAAAACAGAAAAAAGTATATGATTTATGCTGAATAGTAGTCACTAAATTTATCATTTCTAAGCAGAGCAGGATCTGATATGAATAGTACTGTGGGATTTAATAAATAAAAAGAATAATCTTAAAGAACTTGATTTCATTCTTCATTGGCTTCTTAAAGAAAATTAAATTACAGACCAAATTTGATATCTAGTTTCAACTTTATTTATAAAATCACAGAGATACGATAGATTTTTTAATTATTATCAAGAGAGAGAACTATAATTGAAGAAATTCTACTCTTAGATTAGACAGTTCAATTTCTTAAAGCATTCATATTCTAGGTCAAGTCTATGAGCTAGACTTTGACATCAATATGTAAACATCCTTGGAATCATTGAAGGTAATCAAGTTGGGAAGGATGTAAGGTCAATATAAATGATAGAAGAAGACCTTCAAAATAAAGATGAACAGGTTTTACAGAGGCTCGTAGCACAGAAGAGATCCAGAAACCAATAGTCTAAAGAAGAAGACGACAGGTTTAAAGGTAAAATCTGATTGCTCTAGAAAATAAGCTGGTAGTGTTCATTCCTGCTTTATAAATCTTTCTGGATGTAAGCCACAGGACTCTCTAAGTATGGACTAATCCCAAAGGAATTGAAAGTGCCAAAGTGAACTTACCTTCAATTTTAACCAAACAGGTGCTCCTGGGGGGAGGAGGTGTTGTATTCGTTTATTGAGTCAGCAAACAAAGCAAATGAAAGCCCACAATACTAAACCTGTAATTGTAATATAAGAAGAAGTGAATTAACATTTAAAATAAATCATTAGGAATTAACATATTGTGCATTGCATTATTTGTGTGAAGATCCATTGTGCTGTATTGGCTGTCCATAAACCTAATTACTTGCTTGTGGAAGATAACTTCATTGCTAGAGCTGTCAAAATGATCTCATCTTAATATAAAGTCTATCACTATGATTATTAAATCTGACTGTGAGCATCCATCTCAGCAGAGAAATACTTCAGACTAATGATCCACCCTTACTGTAAGCCTCAAGAGAATTATAATGTAAATCTGCAATGAAACCCAGTTAACACGAATTTCTCGCTTTTTCAATTTACAGAACTTTTCATTTTTGGTGTAAATACAAATACAGAGAGATACATGAGGAGATAGATGGATGTACTTAGTGGTTGTTATGTGCCATTGAGCTCTTTCTGACTCACAGAGATACCACGTGGACAAAAATTAAACACTGCCTGATCCTGTTCCATATTCACAAACGTCATGTTTGAGTTCATTGCTACAGCTACCATGTCAATCTGTCTCAGTTTTCTCTTTCCCTGATCCTCTGCTTTACAAATCATGATGTACTTTGCCAGGATTGATTCTTCCTGAGAAAACGTCCATAGTGGCTTAGTGGCTATGGATTGACTTGCTACCCACAAACTCAGCACTTCCAACCACCAACTGCTCCCAGGGAGAAATGCAAGTCTTTATTCTTGCAGAGTTATACTTTCAGATAGCCTCAGGCAGTTCTATCCTGTCCTATAATGCTGGGGCCATGATGAATCAGAACTGACTTAATTACCAATGAGGTGTTTTTTTCTTTTTCTTTTTCTGGTAAATGTATATGAAATATGTCAAATGTATATGAAATAAAGTCTCACCATCTTCACTTCTAAGAGGCATTCTAGCTGTATTTCCTCCATGAGGAAATACAAGGTTTGTTCCTCTGGCAGTTTATGATATAATCAATGTTTTTCATTAGCACCATCATTCAAACATACTAACTTCTTTCCTGATATTCCCTATTTATTATCCAGCTTTTAGATCCATTTGAAGAAATCTAAAATATGACTTGGATCAGGCATATCCTAGTCCTCAAAATGGTATCTTTGCTCTTCAAACTTCTAAAGAGTTATTCTACAACTTATTTTCCCAATTCAATATATTATTTGATTTCTTGTTTCTGATTTTTGTATTATTTTCTTTTTATTAATTGGGATTGATACATATACCCAATCATTCCATAATTCAGCCATGCCAAGGAGACGGGGACATTTGCTTCCACAGCCAGTTTCCCAACATTCCTCTTCTGTAAGAATCCCTTGGCATCATTTTTTGACTGCCCCTTACATGAAACCTGTTCATCTTTGTCTGTTTATCATGTTGCGGTTAATTTACCCAGTTTTGATTATTTTTTCTTTATATTGAGCTGGAGCACATGCTCCTACAGAAAAAAAGTATTTATGTGTGAATGAGAATAATAATTACAAACTTACTGCCCTCACATTGTTGTTGGTTCCTAGTGACCTTAGAGAACAGACTAGAACTGCCCATTGGGTTTTCCAAAGGGAGAAAGTCCCATCTTCCTCTCATGAAGAAATTGGTGCTTTTGAACTGTTGGCCTTGTAGCTAGCAGTCTAATATGTAACAATTACATATTGTGAAAATTGTTGCTGTCAGGTGTTTTCTAGTCTACTCCAACCCATGCATGACACAATGAAACACTTCCCAGTCCTGTACCATCTTCACAACTACACCTATGCTTGAGCCCATTTTTCACCTACTGTGTCAATACAGATCTTTGAGGGTCTTGCTCTTTTTCTCTATTCATCAACTTTTCTAGTCCTTCTTCAGGGGCCGGTCTCTCTTCATAACATGTGTGAAGTATGTAAGACAGTCTTGTCATCCTTGCCTCTAAGGAGTAGTCTGGCAGGCCATCTTCAAGGAGAGATTGGTTTGTCTTTTTAGCAAGTCTATGGTAATTTTACTAATCTTTGCAAACACCATTATGTAAATACATCAACTCATTTTTTCAATCTTCTTCTTTATTCAATGTCCAACTCTCACATGCATAAGGCAATTGAAAATGCCTTGGCTATGGACAGGTGCACCTTAACCTCAAAGCAACATCCTTGCTTTTCAAGATACTAAAGAGGTGTATTGTGCAGGAGGTTTACCAAATGCAACCCATTTTTGTACTCTTGACTGATGCCTCTGAGAACATCGATTGTCAACACAAGCAAAGCAAAAATCCTTAACAATTGCAGACTTCTTGATCTATCATTCTGTTACCTATAAATCCATTTGTGTTGATTTTAGCCTTTCTAACATTGAGTTGTAATTCACAATGAAGGCTTGTGGTAGCCACCTAACCGGGTGTCAGTTTGAGGCTTAAGAGTGCAGAGCTAGAGTTGAGTCTATCAATCTGGAGATAGCCAATGAGATGCCTAGGTGCATGGCCTTCTCCTGAGAATTCTGGGTCCTTATTTCTTGGAGGTGGGAAATCTTATCTCTTTCAGCTCACTTCTTCGGAGACTTACTACTGACAACACTCACTCCCTGAGAGACTCAACTAACAAAGACGGCTCCCTGTGGACATTCCCTGATGTAGCCATATACCTGGACCTAGAGAAGCCACGTGGAGGCTCTTGTTAGGGCGGAGAAGCTTGTACCATCACTGGAGTCAAAGATTTTCTATCCACAGGCTTTTGATCATTCGGCATTCGGCAGCATTGCATGTATTTTGTGAGTCTGAAGAGGACTTTATAGATTTTTATCATACATGGGCTAATATCAGAATTGTGACCCTGGGCTGGACTGAGTTGAGATGTTTTCTGAATCTACTATTACCTTTATATAAAACTCTCTCTTACATACATATGCGTGTTTATGAATTTGTCTCTCTAGTCTACCTGGAAGCTAGACAAGGATGCAATCCTTGATTTTCATCAACAAGTGCTTCAAGTCTCAATTTTATCAAATTTCCTGGCATAGAAGAATGAATGGTTCTATGCTTTATCAGCTTTTCTAACCATTTCTATTGGTATTCCATAAACACCTGGGACCACGTTTTTCGCAAATACTTTCAGTTCAGTTCTTGAATCCCCACTGATTCTTGCTCATATGCTCCCTCCTATAATGGTGGAATGTTGACTTGCTGTTTTTGGTATAGTGGCCCTGTGTAGTCTTTCCATTTTCTTTTGATACTTTCTGCATCTTTCAACTTTAGTCCAGAGAAACCTTCAGTATTGCAACTTGAGGCTTGGACTTTCTCTTTGATTCTTTCTGTCTCAGATATGCCAAGCACATTCTTCCCATTTGGTTGTCTAATTCTAGGTTTTTGCACATTTCATTATAATATTTGATTTTGTCCTTTTGGGCTTCCCTTTGAAAATTTCTGTTCAGCTTTTTGACTTCCTCCTTTCTGCCATTTCCTTTAATTACTCTATGATTAACTGCAAGTTTCAAAGTCTCTCCTGTCATCCACTTTGATCTTGTCTTTCTTTTTAAATGACCTTTTGTTTTCTTCATTAACTATGTTCTTGATGTCCTCCTACAACTCATCAGTGCTCTGTTATTCATGCTCAGTGCAGTAAATGCAGTATTCTTTAGATGTTCTAGAAATTCAGGCAGGATGGTTTCAAGTTCATATTTTAGCTCTTATAGATTTGCTTTAATTTCCTTCAGCTTTGTCCTGAACTTACATATGAGAAATTGATAGTCTCTCTTAGGGTCAGTTTCTGGCCAGGTTTAGTGCTGATATTGAACTTCTCTGATGTCTATTCATACAGATGCAATCAATTTTATGCCTGTGCATTTCACTGGAGCAGCTCATGTGTTATTGAAAAAATTAACTTTTTATGAACAAGTTGTTGGTTTTGCAAAATCCTATTATGCAATATCCAGCTTTGTTTCTCTCACCAAATCCATTATTTTCAACTATGGCTCCTGCTTCTTCGTTTCCAACGTTTGCATTCCAATCACCAATAAGTATCAATGCATCTTGATTACATGCTTGATCATTGTCTGACTGAAGAGTTTTATAGAATCCTTCAAATTCTTCATGACTAACTTTATGGTTGGTGCATAATTTTGAGTAGTAGTTTTAATTATTGAAATTCCTTGAAGAATGCCAGATATAATTCTATCATGTGCAGCATTATGCTTTATGGCTTTTTTTATCATTTCTTTCTGACAATGAATACCATGCTATTCCTCTTGATTCTGTGAATCTTGACTTAGTAAATTGCATAACTTTGTGATTGAAAATGGCCCATACCAGTCTATTTCACCTTACTAATGCTAGGAACATCAAACGGTGTGTGTTCCTTTCCATTTTGGGACAACTTGTGATTTCCCTACACCCATCCTTCACACAATCTGAGTCCTAATCATTAGCAGATTGCTTGAGTCTACTCAGAGAAAGCAGCTCTTCCTCAGTCACATTTACAGACCCTTTAGACCCAATGGTCTTTGCTCCAGGATCACCTCCAACAATAGTCTGCTTCCACTCAGTAGGCTCCAGTTTCCATCAGTCTTTTGAAGCTATGGATAAGGAGTTCAGGGGCTATGCTTATGGAAGTGGGCAAGCAAGCCTTTCCTTCAATGTCTTTTCTTAGTCTAGAAGTTCTGTTGAAAACTGTCCATTTGGGGTGTACTTGCTGACACTTGAAATACTGTTTACCTGGCTTCCAGTACCTCAGCAACACACAAGCCAAAACAGTGCAACAGACTGACAGGGAAATTAATTTCAAAATTAATATGCCCTACAAAGGAAAATCTATTTCATTGTACCAAATCTTTATTCACAGTCACACTCCTTTCTGTAAGTAATAATATTATCCAGCTCACTGTTTGGACATTTAGTCTGACAGTACCTCCTTCTACCCCATTCCTTCTTTTTCTGTCTTCTCCTTATTCAATACATCAAGCAAATGGTTTACTTCTAGAGACTTAGGTTTCAAGGCAGATTTGTGTAGCCACCTGCCTAATATTGTGATGTGGACTGGTATCCTGCCCGTCCTGTTAAAATTTCCTCATTGTAAGATCATATCTTCTAAGCACAATGTTGACCACCTTTAATTTTATAAAAGTCAAATCAAATTGTACCTCTCCCCCTGTATAAAACATTTCATTCACTTCCAGGTTTACTTGGAATATGATCTAATTCGCTGATCATATGGTTTCCATTAACTTCCTTAAGCACATGTCGTATCATGTTCTCCTAAGTTTTACTCACCCTGCTATAAAATTTCACAGTGAACTAGGATTTTTTAAACCACCCCATCCCTGATTTATGTTCCAACACTAAAGCTTTTGCGGTGTCCTGCACTCCTGATTTTCTCTTTTCTATTGGAATAGAAGATAGTTTTTCTCATTTTTTAAATAAATTTAAATGACTCCTTAATAGACAGCCTTACTCTGGCCATTCTTAGAAAATAAGCACCTTATATCCCCTTAACACTTTTCTATGACATTCTTCTTGTGCATTCATAATACAAGGTCCCGTGGTGGTGTCATGGTATTTATTGGACAGTGAGCTTCAAGATTCCCAGTTCAGAAGCATCAGCACTCCTCTAGATAAAATGGGCTTTCTATTTTTGCAAAGAGTTACAGTCTCGGCTAAGCCCCAGTGGCATAGTGGTTGTGTGCGGGACTGTGGCCCTCAGGGTTGGTGGTTCAAATCCAGCAGCAGCTCTTCAGGAGTAAGGCTGTGTTTCCTACTCCAACCAGGGAAGTGATGCCCCCCCCCAAAAAAAAGAGTTACAGTCTCAGAAACTCACAGAGGCGGTTCTACTGTGTCCTGTCAGGCTGCTATGAGTTGTCAGTGACTCGATGGCAGAGAATATAAATTTTAGGCTTTTTGAGTACACAGTAAAGTCTGTAGGTAATTTATTCTCTAGTTTTATATTTATGATTTAGTATTCCTGAACACAACATAATATATATGCTTGATCTCTAGTTCCACAGAAGCTGGCACTTAATACGTTCTTGTGGTAGTCCACCTCCCCTATAGTTCTCTTAGTGTTACCTAGTCCCTCTCACATTAAATTGGACAAACTTGTGGCATCACATTTAGGATAGTAAAATAAATATGTTTCAAAGATTTAAATTATACAAAGTATATTCTCAGACTTAATGGACTGTCAATCCAAATCTATGTCAGAGGCTATTTGGAAAATTCCCCAAAATATGAATACCAAGTGACAAACTTCTAAATAAGCCATGAATCAAAGATACATTCAAGCATTATAAAGCATTTGGGACTCAATGTAATTGAAGTATCGAATAGTAAAGGCAGTTGTTAAGGAGAAGTTTATAACACTCCAGGGTGACATTTTGAAGTTAGGTTTCACCAGTGTGGTTCCAATAGCATTAGAATGAAACACCTCCCGGGCCAGTGCCATACTCCCAATGGTTCTATGCTTGAGTCCATTGTTGCAGTCATTGGGTCATTCCAGCTCATGGAGGGCCTCCCTCTCTTTATTGCCCCTCTCCTTTATAAAACATGATGATCATGTCTAAAAACTGATCTTTCTTGACAACATGTCCAAATTGCATGAAGCAAAATCTCTGTATTCTTTACTCTAAAGAGAATTCTGGTTATACTTCTTTCAAGATAGATAGGTTTGTTCTTTTGGAAGTCCATGGTACTTTCTTTTTTATTAGATCATTTTATTGGGGTCTCACACAACTTTTATCACAATGCATACTTACTTCCACTGTGTCAAGCACTTTTGTACATTTGTTTTCCTCACTGTTTTCAAAACATTTGCTTTCTACTTGAGTCCCTGGTATCTATCTGTTCCTCATCCGCCACCTCTCCCTCCCCAGTGAACCTTGATAATTTATAAATTATTATTAGTTTGTTATATCTTACACTATCAGATGCATCCTTTCACTCACTTCTCTACTGTCTGCCCACCAGGGAGGAGGTTGTATGTAGATCCTTGCAATCTGTTCTCCCTTTCGACCCCATCTTCCTTCCACTCCCATTATTGCTTTTCTCACCACTGGTCCTGAGGGTTCTTCTATCTTGGATTCCTGTGCTTCAAGTTCTTATCTCTACCAGTGTACATCCTCTGGTTTAGCTGAATTTTTAAGGTAGGTTTGAGATCGTTATTGTTGTGGGGGGGGTGCATTTAAGAACTAGAGAAACATTGTATGTTTCATGGTTGTTAGGTTGCACCCTGACTGGTTCATCCCCTCACTAAGAGCCTTCTGTAAGCGAATGTCCAGTTGCCTACAGATGAGCTTTTGTTCCCTGCTCTGCATTCCTCATCATTCACAATGATATGATTATTTTTTGTTCTTTAATGCCTGATACCTAATCCTCTCATCATCTCATGCTCACTCAGGCTTCTGTGCTTCTCCCACTTGGGCTTTGTTGCTTCTCTGCTACATGGCTACTTGTTTGTCTTCAAGCCTTTAAGGTCCCCGACTCTATATCCCTTGATAGCCAGGCACCATCAGCTTTGTTCACCACTTTTGCATATGCACCCACTTTGCGTTGGGACAAGTTGGGGTGTTTCTTCCATGTGGCACTCCATGGTACTTTCAATACTCTTTACCAGTACCAAAATTCAAATTCATCTATTTTTCTTCAATCTTCCTTATTGAATATGCATTTTTTACATGATAAGAAGCTTTTAAGGACTGAGCTCCGGTGGTGTAAATGGTTGAGTGTGGGACTGTGGCACGCAAGCTTAGCGGTTCAAAGCCAGCAGCGGCTCTCAGAAGCAGCACTGGGTAGAGCCCAGGACCAACAGAGGCAGTGATGCCCACCCCCCCCAAAGAAGCTATTGAGAAAATGCTTTGAAAATGAACATGGCAGGATATGTACATATGTGCTTAACACAATAGATGAATGCATGGTTTGTGATATAGGAGCTCCCAATAAAAATATTTACTAAAACAGAAAGAAAAAGACACTATTGAAAACATCATGGCTTGGATTAGAGGCAATTTAACCTCAAAGCAACATTTTTATTTTTGAACACTTAAAAGAGATGTCAAGAAATGTATTTCCCCAATACAATGTACTATTTGATCTCTTGATTGCTCCTTCAATAAGCATTAATTGTGGATCCAAGCAAAATGAAATCCTTGACAGCTTCAGTCTTTTCTCTATTGGTCATTGTGTTAGATTGGGTCAACTAGAGAAACAAATATATGGACATAAATATATGGAGAGCTTTATGTGAAGAAATAATTATATTTCATGAAGGCTTCCCAGCTGATTCCAATTCAAGGCTATACGTTGATGCTAATCTTCAAACATGCATGCATGCCAGAGATGTCAAAATGTAAACCGGGAATAAGAACTATCACAGGGGAGTGAATACAAAGACACATGGATCCCAGAAGGTTGAGGGGCACTGCCAGCTCGCAGGTTCAGTTGGTCCACATGGGGCCACCCCTTGAGGCAGACAGAGTTACAGAAGGTAAGAAGGTGAAGTAACGGAGAATGAAATTGTCCCAGTTTGTCTTTCCCATATAGAAAATGTTTATCACATGAAGATGTCATCATGCTGCTACTTAATTGATAAATTTCACTCCACCCCTAGGCCAGGGGTGTCTAATTGACACAATACTTAACTATCACAGTCATGATATTACCTATTTGTTTCAATGGTGAGGGTTTTTGTTTTCCATATGTTGAATTGCCATACATACCAAATGCTGTAATCCTTAATCTTCATCAGCAAGTGGCTCTAGTCTTCTTCACTATGAGGAAGCAGAGTTGTGCCATCTGTCTACTGCAAGTTGTAAATAATTATTTCATCATATCTGATGGACACTCTTCATCTAATCCAGCTTTCATGATTGTTGTTTAGCATAACATTTGAATAAGTATAGGGAGGGGATACAGCCCTGATACATACCTTTCCTGATTGAAGCCATGCCATAATCCTTCATTATGCTTGCCTTGCTACCTCTTCTTCCATGCACACTTTCCAAATGAGCACAATGAAGGATTCTGGAATTCTCATTTTTTCAAGTTCATTCATAGTTTATTATGGTCCACACAGTCACCTGCCTTTGGATAGTAAATGAAACATAAGTAATGTCTTTCTAGTATTCTCTAAGCCAAGAGATATCTGATATCAGTCATGGTGTACCTACTTCCACATTCTCTTCTGAATCCTGGTTGAACTTTTGGCAGTTTTCTGTCAATGCATGGCTGCAATTTTTGGACGATCTGCAGAAAAATTTTACTTGCATGCAATAAATTCTGTAATCCTAGCATTCTTTTGGATTATCTTTCCTTGAAATGAACACAAATATAGATCCCTTTTAACAATTGGGCCTTGTTAGAACCTAGAAAAGCTAGAGTAATCAGTGAAAAGAATGTATCTTTAAGATAACAAAAAACATCCTGCCAGACACCTCTGGTCAAAATAAGATACCGACCAGGGTAAGAGAATAGATTATCATATATAGATGAAGAATTATATGTTAATTCTATTGGGCCATTAATATTAAATGCAGCTGCCACTGCAAAGCCTTTCCCTGCATGGGTGTGGTAAAAAGGTGAGCAAGAAACTGACAAGATTCACTGTTATTAGTTGAGAATAGAATTCTCTGTAATGCAATCCTGTTATGTATATGATGAACTCTCTGAGAAGCAAGGGTGGCTCTCATCGCCAGCAAGAGACAAGAGTGGAGCCAGTCTTCTGTACTCAGAACCTGGTCTACCTCAGCCTGTCTCCTAGATTTTGGAATGAATAGAACCTACCACCACATGATACATTTCCTCAAACTTTTATGAGCTTCTGTGGAACCCAGCAGGGATTTTTAGAATCCAGAAACATGAGGCAATATACTCAATGGAGGAGTCAGGGAGAAAAGGAGCAGATTCATGCTCCGACTCAATGGGGCTAATGTGGTGTTGTCTTAAAAAAAGATATTATTTTTTTAAAAAGACATTATTCCTGTACCATGAATAGTTTTTTTTTTTTGGGGGGGGGGGATTTTTTGTGATTCACTCAGTGAAATAAAGTACTTTTTGAGTATTCCTTTCTGATATTTTCTTTCTGATATTTTCTTTCAGCCACAATCTGTGTCATGTTAACAATGTTATTTATCCCTTCACGTTCTCTTTTAATTTCAACTTGAATTTCTAGCAGTTTTTGTTGATGTACTCTTATAATTTTTTTGTATTATCTTCAGCCACATATTACTTGTATATGATACTGCTCAACTATTTTTGCACTATTTGGAATCATCTTTTTCATAGATTGGCGTGAGCATAATCATGTATCAATTGCAGTCAGTTGCAGGGCTGCACAAGTCTTTGGCGTTGCATCCATTTATTGAAGCATTTCAATTGATTTTCCATAAATTCCTGGAGCCTTCTTTTTTGCACTGCCTTCACTGTAGCTTCAAGTTCTTCATTCAAATCTATTGATTATTTATCTTATACTAACACCTGAAAATTGGTGACTAATTATGTTTGATACAAATATTGTACATTTGTCTCAGTTTCTTTTGACCATGCCTCTTTAATATTTTGGCCTTCAATATAAAAATTGAGGCTTTCTTTTTTTCCTCTTTAATTCTCTTCGCATGAGAAATTCTGAAGGCGTTCTTCACTTTGGATTTGTTTAACTCTTCATGTATTCATTACAATGCATTTAATTAACAATAAATTCATTTGAATTAGCAACTTTGAGGAATCTCAATTACATGGCAAGTTGTTCCAAAAAAATAAAATTACTTCTCTATTATTCTTTTGTCAGTTATACACAAACTCACCTCTTCTCAGAGACAAGCCCAGCTACTTGTTTCAGCCAGATACTTTCATAGATTTTTTTAAATAATTTGTATACATATTTTCACTACTTGTCTGTCAGATTGCATTACTAAGGAATCTTGCATTTTTCTGTGATATTGAAAGACATGCTACTCTTATTTCAAATATCTATACATTTATTCATGGTGGACAGGTTTCAACAGAGCTTATTATATTCTAAGGCAAATTAAGAAAAAAGACTTTATCATCAGCATTAAAAAATAACCAATGATTTTATTTGATTGGCTTCCTTGTGGAAAACCATTAAGAGTTATCAAATATTGTGCAGTACCTCATATTTTGTGACGTAGAGGGCTAGCTTGACCATGAGTGATATGGTTCGGGATAGTAAGTTTAAGAGTCATTTAGTACATCCGAGCAAGGTGTAGGGTTGGCAATAATTCACGGTGTTGTTTATGGTCTCTGTCAGTCAAAATCCACTCAGTAACAGTTACTTAGATGCATCTCTGTTGCAGAGGGGTGTATGTAAAATGTAACAAAGATATGCTGCATTGTATAGTGCCTCAAAACTTTGAGAAAAATGATGTAAAGAAAATAGAAATAAATTAATAAGATCTAGAGATTTAAAAAACTGTATTATAAGAACCTATCAACTCCAAAGCCAATGCTTATACATATAGACAGATAGATGATAGATGATAGATAGATAGATAGATAGATAGATAGATAGATGATAGCTTCTCATCCCAGAATTTCAGAACATGAAATACAAAATGCATACAGAGAAGTGTAAAGTCTTGGGAGAGATTTATCAGATGACTTTCAGCTCCTTTGAACATACTGGATGCTTGAAAGTAAGGAAGTAAGAATACTTCTGATATCTTGTGGTGTTGGAATTTTGAATCTATCATTACAAATCATCCTCTTTGTTGGCGTCTATCAAGAATCCCATGAGCCTTGTGAGAGCTGTCCCGATGCTTGGCAAAGACAGAGATACACTTGCAGACAAGGGCAGAATTGTTGAAGCATCAGTAAAGCTTAAATTGTGCAATCACTTTCTTGTTTGAGACGCTGCAGACTTGGATTCATACCTTCAGCACAAAGTTATCCTGGAACTGTGGGTGCAGAAAGTGTCGAGTTGGGGAAAGCAAGAATGAAAAGAGACAACGAAAGGGGAATACTTTATGTCCAAAGTATTACAGAGGAGAGAAAGGGGTTGGCTAATAAACTCAGATCAGATTGAGAAATCTGTCTTGAATTGGAAGAATTGTTTTCTCTCTCTCTCTCTCTCTTCTCTTCTCTTCTCTTCTCTTCTCTTCTCTTCTCTTTTTTCCTCTTTCTGTACTTCCCTCCCTCACAATCTGGAGGGAACATAGAAAAACTTGCTGATGTTCATTATCTTGAGAGAGTTGGGTTGAGGCTGGTCATGCTTGATGGCTTAATTTTTCCTCATAAAATGGGAAAACTGCCATCTGCTAATATAGAGGCATTCGTCTGAAGGCAGATTCCCCTGGTGTGTAATTTATTCGCAACATCTTCAGGAAAGAACAATTACGTTGCAGAATCAATATGACACACATATTGTGATCTATCCAGAAGCACAGAATTCTCTAGACATCCTCTCTTAATGTCCATTGGTTTTACAGATAAAGAAATTGAGTTCTTTTAACACAGTCTGGCAATCAGTTCCTTCCCATCAGAGGAGCAGTTGTCAGAGTCAGAGTCTTCAGGCTCTTTTTCTAGTGTGTATTATTCTGTTTCTTTGCATCAGGCCTCTCTTGGTTCTAAAATTTTATTAATCTATTTTTAAAAATTATTGTAAGAAGGGAAATGGAAAGAATTATAAACTTCAACATTGAGAACATAGGAAAGAAGTTATTTTCAGCAAATATTAATGGATGAGTATAATGTGAATAATAAAATCTAATTACTTATGTAGTTTTACAGGTTAGAAAGCTTTCTATCCTATATAAGATCATCCTTCTTACCACAGTCAAAAAATATAATTTTCATTTTCATTTGAAAGGAAGACATTCAGGCTCAGGGGGAAAAAGTTACAGCAATTGTCTGTCTTCTATGTTCCAATCTCTATAATTGATGCTGGAAATGACAATATGAACAAGGTATGGCCATATTCTAGATGAGCTCACTAAGTAACAGGTTGCAATAGAGAGAAAGAAAACTACAGATTGCATAAGAGCACACCTTGAAAAATAATCAAAAATCTGCAATTACTTTTCTTTTTATTGTCCAAATGTTTTATTAAAACCAAGACAAATAAAAATAGCAATCTAACTAGCCCTTTGCCTTGGAATATTATTCCCCTACATTATCTTAGTAAGGAAAAATTATAATACAAAGTACATAACGATCTCAAAACAAAAGTAGAAGGAATATACTTATATATATAGAAAATTATATTATATATATTTAAATAGGTGGGTGTTATAGATCTGAAGTTATTAAGTGTTCTTCATGGATAGTCAATAAAATCTAGTCACATATATGAATGTGGGGAACAACTGAAAGAAAATCATTCAGCTCATTATAAGGAACAACATCACAAGAAGAAATTGAACAGTGACCTATTTCCTAAATAATTCAGCTAAATTTCCTATACTGAATCGTTTCTCAATCGAAATGCTACCTTTCTAAGTAAATCCATATCCCATTAACTTATATTCTTCTTTTATATTGTAAGCACATGCATTTGTTACTTTTCATTAATTATAATTCTTAATGTGTCTATTATTTGTTCATCCCCTATAGGTGAATGTTAAAAATAAATTAATTTCTATACAACTAGGATATGCATGAAGGAATTATTTAAAAAGAATTTAAAAACCTGAAGGGTGGACATTCTAAAATAGATAGGAAGAGTCAATGTGGCATCTAAGTTGAATCGTCAGTTCAGCGCTCCCACTGCTAGACCAGAAAATTAAGAAATACAGAGGTCAATATGGGGAGATTTTATGCTAAAAATAGACTTAGTGTGCTAGAGTCCATTTCCCCTTAGGTTTCCTCCCATGATGAGGCAGAATTCATCCCAGGCATGCAGACATTGTTTAACACCTGAAAATCAGTCATTTTATTTTGAGCTTATACAGTCCTTATCACAATTCCTACATACATATACTATGCCAAGAACCTTCTCATGCCTGTTGCTGTCATCATTATTATACACCACACTGATAAGAGAAAAAAATCATTTAATAATATCAATAGATACAGAACAAACATTTGACAACATCCAAACATTCAGGAAGAATAGAGATGGAAGGAAAACTCCTCAAGTTAATACAAAAAGCCATAAAAACACAATAGCCAGTGTCATAATCAATAAAGAAAAGATTAAAATAATTCCACAAAAAAAGGGACCAGACAAGGATGTCTACTGTCTCCCCTTCTTTTCAAAAATATAATGGAGGTCCTAGCTAATAACATAAAATAGCAGAAGGACATTAAAGGTATCCACTGGGAGAGGGGGTGGTGAGACCATCACTATTTGCAGATGACATGACAATCCCAAACGCTCCATGAGTTGAGTATTGACAGTGGTAGAGGAATATGAAAGGGGATCAGGATACAAGATCCACAAACAGAATTCTATTAGTTTTCTATGTGCATCAGATAAGATCATGAAAAAGAAGATCAAGATACAGTATCCCTCACAATAGCTAAGAACACATAGAAATATCTAGAGATATATTTAAAAAGAGCAACAGAAATACTTTTATAAGGAAAACTACAGAATCCTAGTACAGGAAACCAAAAGCAACTTCCACAAATGGAAGGAAATCCCATATTCATGGATTGGAATTCTCAATATAGTAAACATGTCAATCTTACTCAATTACATTATGTAAGTTTAATGCAATCCTAGTTCAAATACCAGAAACCTTCTCCAAAGAATTGGAAATACTCACCAACAATTTCATATGGAGAGGAAAGAAGCCCAGAATTAACAGAGAACTCCTCCAGAAGAAATATAAAGTCAGAGGGCTCACTTTACCTGATTTTAACACCTAATACACAACCACAGTGGTCAAAACAGCATGGTAATGGTATAATGACAGATACTCAGACCAATGGAAAAGAGCAGCAAAATCAGAAATAAAACCATCAACATTTAGACATTTGATCTTTGACAAGGACCCTTAAAGCATCAAGTGGGAGACAGATGTCCTCTTTACCAGGTAGTAAGCTATGGGTATCTTCCTGTAGAAAAATGAAGCAAGATTTTTACCTCACTCCATGCAAAAGAACAAACTCAAGGTGGATTGCAGACCTAGAAGAAAAATCCCAATCTAGCAGGATCATCAGAGAAGGAATTTGGACAATGCTGACACTCTTGACTTAGGAAATACATAGGTTAACAACAAGGGGGAAGGGTACACACACTGGTGAACCTGAAATTGACAAGTGGGATTTACTAAGCATGAAACATCTATGTGTGTCAAAAGAGGTAACCAAGAAAACCCACAGGATGGGAGAGAACTTTTAGCAATGACACAGCACTCTACTCTTCTAGCCTGCAAAAAGATAAGAGCAGTTAACCCCCCAAGGAAGTGGGCAAAAGACCCGGGAACAAAAGTTTCATCAGGGAGGTGACATGAATGGCAAATAAACACATGATAAAATGTTCCCTAAAATTATCCATCAGAGAAATGCAAATTAAAACAACCCTGAGAGACCAAAAAGCACCCATGAGGACAGCCCAAAACAGAAAATCAGCAACAGATTTAGAGGATGTGTGTCAAAGTAGTAGCTCTCCTCCCGTGCTGGTTGTATAGACATCTACAGCCACTGTGGAAAGCAATCTGACGATATTTAAAGCAAATGGAGTTGAGATACCTTATGACCCAGCTATCTCTCCACAGGCCATCTTCCCAGAAGAGGCAAGAAATACACCACAAGCATCCACTCACACTCCCAAATCCATTTATTGTGGTACAATGATAAAGAATTGGAAACAAGCTGAATTCCCAATAGATAGATGTGAAGATTAATACACTCTGACACATAGACACATGCACACAATCACTAAAATGTGTTGATGATCACAGAATCACAAGTCATTTGATAGGAAGAGTTGGAGGAAATTATGCTAAGTGACAATAACCAGTCAAAAAGGGAGAAGTACAATATGAGTCCCCTGAGGTAAACACAATCAGTACAGTAGGAGTAGAAGAAAAGCACATCACTTACCTCACACTATGTGGGTTGAGGTACAGGCAGTCGGGTGGAGGCTCAACCAAACCCAAGGAGGTACAGGCTGCTGCAACACAAAGAAGGGGAAAAGGGAGGAAGAGGGAGTGTAAAAAGTTGGGGGCAAAAGGAGATGATGGCATGGGGGAAGCAGGACACAAATTCATCCAGGGGGAAGAGTACTGGTTATGTCTACACAGAATTGGAAGTGTGAATACAGTGTGATCCCACCAAGGCACACCAAACTTTGAGGGCAATATAACCAATGGGAGGAATGCATGAAAAGATCAGGTTACATGGGCCCAAATCAGAGCCAAATTGACCCCCACCCTCTACAGAGAGCCACACAAAATATAAAGGATGAGGAGAGGAACCACACAAAAGGAAACCAAGACAGAAAAGAAAAAGGACAGTTGAGACCCCATAGTGGCATACCATGCCTGGAGGACAATGTTGCTGCAAGATGTTTCAAAGGCACAGAGAAGACTACAGAGCCGACAAGAGCTCAAGAGATAGTATCCCCTTACTGGGGCGTACTGTAACAGAGGACAATACTGTGGACACAAGGACAGAAGGGAGTGTGTACAGTCTGAATAGCCCACATCTAGGTGATCTAAGAAGGGAACATAACAGATCAGCAGCAGGAGCAAAGTGAAATCACAAAGCCCCAAAGGAGTCCACCAAATAGACTTCAGGCTAGAAGGCAAAGCTCCCAGAAATTCCCTAGGACCAGTGGGGATATTCATAAAGCTCTTCAGATAGAACTGGAATTATGTCTTTTTAAAATTTTTGTGTTTGGGAGTTTTCTTTCCCTATCTTCTGCTTTCTTATTGTTTGGTCTATGTTATTGTGGATTTGCATACTTATAAGACAGGCATGGGAAGTAAGCTTGAGGAGAAAGCAACTAGACCTATGGTCCCAGAGGGTCTTAGGGGAGGAGGGGGAGGGGAAGGGAGTGATGATTCAACAACATCATAGACAGAGGTACAACTAGGGAATTAAAACCAACAATAAGGAGCACACAGAGATCTTCGGGGTGTTGCAGTAACAGCAATCTAGCGGAGAGGAATTACTAAGAGGCAGACATTGGGTGAGTATGATGGTGGGGCACAAGGAAGATAAAAGGAAACAGAGGAAAGATCTAGGATGCAAAGCTATGGATAGAGGTATAAACAGAGATATGTACATATATAAATACATTAATTAATAAAAATGGAGGTATTGGCCTACATACATATATTAATATGGCAATGCAATGAGATTGTGGATGAGCTTTGAGCCTCTGCTGAGACTCTCTTTCAATGCAAGAACACTTTGTTCTAACATCCTGGCATTCTGTGATGCTCACCGTCGCAGCACAATCACTGAAGACAAAATGAGTGCATAGGCAAACGTGAAGAAAATGGATGATGGCAAACTATCAAAAGATAAAGCATCTTGAAATTAAGGCTTGAAGTTAAACAAGCAGCCATCTAGCAGAGAGGCAACAAGCCCACGTGGAAAAAGCACACAAGCCTGTTCATGAGGTGTTGGTGGGCCTGGGTAACAGCCAACAGAAGACTCAAAACAAACAACAGCAAAACATATTGCTAAGAATCAGGGGGCTTGAAGCAGAGACACAAACTCACCTGTGGACAATGAAACATCCCCTCACAGAGAGATCGCATGGAAGGGATGAGCCAACCAGGGCCCAGTATAGCACCAATGAAACACACAATGTTTTTCTGGTTCCTTAAGACATCCTCACTTCACCCCTCCCCCCACTATCCCCCCACTACTGCCTTTCACTGCGGTTTAAATCAGGGAATGTGCACATGTACAGATAAGAAATAAAAGCTCATGACACACCAAATCCAAGAACAGGAATGAGAATAGTAATACCAGAAGGATAGGGGGAAGGTGGAGAAAGGAAGGGAAGAAGGGAGACCCAATCGCAGTGATCAACACATAACCACATACCCACTCCAGAGGGAGAACCAACAGAAACTATGGGGGAAGGGTGATAGACATTGGTGTAAGATATGAAAATAATAATAATATAGAATTTACCAAGGTGTCACAAGGATGGAGGGAGGGAGAGGAAAAATAGGAACTGATATCAAAGGCTCAATAGAAAGCAAATGTCTAGAAAGAAATGAAGCCAACACATGGACAAATATGCTTGATACACTTGTATGGATTGCTTGTTGTAAGAGTCTCCAATAAAATAATCTTTACATGAAAAGAATTTATAAATAAATTTATGAAATGAATATCTATAGGGTTTCTGATACTGGGAATCTTTACGGGAGCAGATGGACTTATCGTTATCCATAAAACTGGCTGTGGGTTTGAACCACCAGCCTTAGAGTTTGAAGCTCAATAACTATCCAATAATGCCACCGTGGACCACATTGCCTCAATCTAAATGTGTGCCTCAGCAAAATAAATACTCTGAGAAAGTTGCTAGGATAAAACTGAGCTAATCCTTGGATCCAAAAGGGTTCATCCTATAAGAACTCAATATTCATCAAGATCATCATGCCCAACCAGTAAGCTGCATATGTGGCACTAAAGCCACCTTTTGAGTGACATTATTAGTACAAACATCAGTGTGTCTGTGAAGTCTAATCACCTGCTCATGCAAATCAAATGCACCAAGGTAAATTTTAAAGTAAAGATACGAAGTTACAGAACTATTTATTTTAAAAACTATCAGAAATTGGAAATCTTATTTTTTGACATATCATCTATCTATGTACATACCTTCTAAGAGACCCATTTCTACATCTCCATTTTCCCCAAATAATTTTGCTAATTTTTCTTTCTACTGCATGAAAATGATGATTTATATTCTCAACCTCCAGAGGCTCAATTTGTTTTCCTTCAAAAGGTTCCTTGTGTTTGGGAAGAGAAACAAGTTTAAAGGGCATGATCAGGCTAAGATTGACCAAGGAAATTCTCATGGGACAGACCTTATAATCCTCAGAGAATGAACAGATTCTTTGTGAGGAGAAAAATATTCTTTCGTATTAGCTTTTTGGTTGTGTCACCTGACTATTGCAGCATGGTATTTCCAATCACCTCATATGTTTGTGAAATTTGGACAAGGAATAAGAATCAATGCATTTGAGCTGTGGTACTGGAGATGAATAATGACCTTTCCCCTTATCCTCACTGCCATGAGGTCAATTCTGACTCATGGCAATCCCATAGAACAGGGTAGAACTGTCCTTGTGAGTTTCAGAAACTACAATTGCTTCTGAGAGCAGAAAATCTCATCCTTCCCCTTGTGAGGAGCTGGTGACTTTGAACCGCTGCCAAGCTTGTGGCGCCCAACGAGCCATCAATATGCCACTAGAGCTCTAGCAAAAGTATCATAGACTTGTGAAAAAGACAAACCAATTTGCCTTGTAAGCAGTAGATTCAGAATGCTTGCTAGAGGTAGGGATGGCAAGACTTCATCATACGTACTTCAGACTTGTTGCTAGGATACAGCAGTCACTAGAGAAAAATAACATGCTTGCTAAAGTAGAGGGGGAAGCAAATAAAAGAGGCAATGGACTGATATGGTGGCTATGGCAATTGGTTCAGGTAAAGGACAGTTTATCGCATGGCACAGAACCAGACAGGATTTCCAGGGGGTGCTCTCAGTCGGAACTGACTTGATGGCACCTAATAAAAACTTTTTTTCTTCACCAGTATAATTTTTAATTTTCTCAAAGGTTTCTCAGATGTTTTTGTGATGATCTCATGCCTGTAGAGAAAATCTATCATGATTGCATCATAGGAATCCCCTCCAAAAACAGTAGACATCACCATATCTTTCTGGACTGATCTCTTGGCCTTGAATTCAACTGACCCAGCACTTCTCCTGGGGAACCACTGTTTTAATTGGGCTTTCGTTTTCAAATCACCCTAATGAGACCAAGAAATTATATTTCTAAGAGAGCTTTTGACTTATTCTAATAAGATAAGACTTCTAAAAATTCTTATAAGTATTTGACTATCTTTAGTATCAAATGTTACAATGTTACATTTGTTAACATTGTCACTACAATGTTAAATATGTCACTTAACATTCAGTAATTCAACTAGTTGTTTTATGACCTTTATACCTCTGAGGTATGAAAATATTTTTCAGTCAATTAAGTATTTATCTTTACTTTGATTGCTCTGTGAATACATTTTGGCTCCTAACTGCACAGTCAACAGTTTATGCCTACCGGTCACTTCTCTGGAGGAAGATAAGACTGACGCCATCTATGAGGATTTGCAGTCTTGAAAACTCTATCTGGGGAGGCCTGATTCAAAAAAAGATTTAGCAGTGGGTTTAGTTTGGATTGGTTTAGGGATTTATCTCTACTGAGTCTTTTCTAGGAATTGAAAAGAGAATGTGATACCAGATTAGCATTTGCCAACATTGACATCAGCTTTGGGGTATATTCTACCATCTGATTTCTGGTGAACAGTTAACCCTCTTATTTTTATCTCAAAATTCCAAGGCATCTAATTCTGACTGCTCATCTGCGTTATATATACAGTTGTTAGATAGATGTTGTTAACTTGAGAAAAGGTGGGGTCCGTCCTATCTATCTGCTTCAAGACCTTATTTGCAGGTGCCACGGAGATGAATCACTTCCTGAAGATGTCCTTGCAAGACATCCCTGTTGACAGGTCACATTAAGCTATGTTGATGGCAGCCAAAGCCTGGGAGCTGGAGGCACCACATGGAGACCCGCACCAGCAATAAGATGCTACCACCACCACCAAATCCACGAGACTTTCCACCCACTTGTCTGTGGGCTTTCTGCACTCAGTGTCAGTGTCATTGCATGTGCTGCATATGCCTGAAGAGGAATTTGTAGTCTGGCACTGGATATGCTACTACCACCACCACTGGACCGCAAGACTTTCCACTCACTGGCCTTAGAGTGCACTCAGCATCATTGCACATGGTGCATGAACCAGAAGAGGAATATGCAGATTGGCACTGAATATTTGGGCCAACATAGCACATGTGGCCTCGATCTGGTCTGGGGTAAGATGTTTTCTTAATATCCAGTTACTCTTGATATAAAGCTTTTTCTATATTCATGTGAATGTCAATGAATTTGTTTCTCTAGTTTACCCAGACTAACACAATATGCTACTCATTCAAAGTACTGATTCGTGAAACGCACTGTTAAGATCTTTAAACCAACATGTTGCCCTTAACCTCCAATTTCTTCCTGCCTGATTAGAAAAAAAAAAAAAAGTATGTAGTAGAAGGAGAGATGGACGTAGTGGATTAACTGTTTTTCACTGTAATTATTTCTAGCTTAATCAACTTTCTTTTGTGGCTGCA
Organism: Nesogale talazaci; assembly: GCA_004026705.1. NCBI lineage: Eukaryota > Metazoa > Chordata > Mammalia > Afrosoricida > Tenrecidae > Nesogale > Nesogale talazaci. Next base: position 19,597 of record PVJH01001137.1, on the reverse strand, counting down.
CTGAACATAGTCTGAACTATATCATACACACCCACAGGTGTGTACTACTGATCCTCAGAGAATCGGAGAAGTGGTGCTAGTGAGCTGTGCAGGAAAGATTTATCCAAGACGATAAAACCCCGGCCTCCCTGTAGGCTACAGCCAGAGCCACCTGAAGACAGCCTGTCAGAAAAGACCTTCAAAGTTCTCTTCTTCAAGGGAAGTAGCATAGAAGAGACAGAAAATTACAAGGATGGAGTGACATAGAAAACCGGATTCCCCACGAGAGACACCCATGGCAAGGGAGTGTATGGTTGACTGGTGTTCGGAAAGCACTATGAAAGGAATGTGGGGCCTGCAGGTTGACTGAAAGGAGGGCAAAATCATTCTTGAGGTCCAAGGCTTTCAGTTTCATAGTAAAAAAATTTAGAAAAACTTCTGAAACCTTTTTTCCCTTTTTTATATTTTTAAAAAGCCAGAAAAATGATCTATCATGTCTAGCACTGTTCTTTGGGAAGCTTGGATGGAAACCTGAGTAGAATTAGAATTGGAGGAATTGTGTTCCTGTTACCTTGTCAGCTGAGTCTTAATCTACTTAAGGAACATTGGTGCTTGGCCATCTTTTATTGCTTCAATTTCCTACATGAGTGTGCGTTCTCCATCACAGTGTACAACTAAAAAAGTTGAGAGGTTTTTCTAGCACACACAGCTGCCATGTTGATGGCAGGCCTCTGGAGATTCTCATCCATGTATATAGACATTTGTAAAACTCCTCCTGGAGATCTGATGGGGTGCCCTTAGCTCTCACCTTAAAGCACATTCCTTTGAGCACAGCCTTGCAAATGAGCATAATGTCAGACGATGAATTCTGCGGAGACACCTCTGCAAATGACTCCTGGGGCATTGTATCTTCTGGAATGTGATTGAATTTCTAAGACTCATTTTCCTCCTCTTCAAAAAAGGAAGGCAGAAAATTATTTTAAAAAGTAAATGACAATACTGTCTGTACCACAGTGTTGTTGTAATGTATTAATGAGATCACCTAAGGCTGAATATTCATATAACACTTTAATGAGATCATGGTTGTCACCTTCTGAACTAGTAAATATCGAATAACTTTTATTGTTATTGTTGATTACAAATTATTGATCGTTTCTTCTTTTGAGGAAGTTCCAACAGAGTTTATGAAATGCCAGCACATGTTTTACAAAAGCTGCAATTGTATCTCTACCTGGAAAGACATAAATAATCTTGCACTAGTTTTTCATGTTAATTAATTAGATGGTGAAGGGTAGTTTAAAAGGGTTCACTGGTTTAGGGTGTAAAGAAAGAAAAACAGGGAAGCCAGATATTTCTTTTTTATTATTTCTTTTTTTTTTTTTTGCATCACTGCCCTCTTGTGGGAGTGAGAGGCCCACCCTTGCTCCTGGGGAACTGCTGCTGGATTTGAACCGCCAAGCCAGTGGGCCACAGTGCTGCACTCCACCACTAGGCCACGGAAACCAGATATAGTGTAAACCCCAGTGACTTAACAAGGAGTGCTTTGAACAAAGTAAAAAGCACCGGCATTATTAAAGCTGTATTTGCTTATAACTATGTAGGTCTAGAAGTAGATTCCAGAAGAAGTGGTCCCTACAGCATTATCAAGTTTCAACTAGAAGCTTGGCAGCATTTTTTTTTGCTCACGGAAAAACTGATGCTTCAAACCCACCAGTGTTCTGTAGTAGAAGGCCATGGCAGTATACTTTTGTTAAGATGAAAGTGTTAGAGACCATTTGGACAGTTCTGTGTCCCATAGGGCAGCGTGAGTGAAAACCAACTCAGGTTAATGATTTATTACCCTTCACCTCTTTCATGCAAACTTCAAATACCTCTCACTACGTGGGTTTTTGAGGCAAGAGGAATCCACAGGATGAGGCGACTTAGAACATAGCTGAAGCTTGACTTTTCTCTTGCTGTGTTTTCTGAGTTCCTTTCAATTGATTTATTTTTGGTAGAGACGCTTCTTATAAACTGTCTGGGGATGTCGTTTCATGATATGTATTAAGTTGCTAAAAAGAGACACTTCTGAGTTAGTGAATGACTAAGCAATGTTTTTATCCTGAGTAATGATAGACCTACCAGACAATTCTAACTGGGTTTTCCAGCTCTTTCCTAATAGCATAGTTCTGTGAGGATGAATCCTCTTTAAATAGATAGATATAAAAATGATAACTGCTTGAGTCATCTTATTCCCACCACCAATCTCTAGACAATGGCACCATCTTGGGCCAGCTAGCTGTGTAGGAACACAACTACAATTTTAATTTATTCTGTTTGGTTAAGAGTTCATTTATGTCTGGCTATCATCTATCTATCTATCTATCAATCTATCTAATCTATCTATCTATCTATCTATCTATCTATCTATCTATCTATCTATCTATCATCTATGTTCACTCCTTTTTCAAAAAGTAGATATTTTAGTATTGAAAAATACCCATATTTAATCTAGCTTACAGTTGTGAAATTTTGCTCTATGTAAGGTGAGTTTAAAGAAGAAAGGTATTGTGTGTGTATGTGTGTAGTGTCCTCAAAAAGAAACATTTGTCTCCAGTGAGTTTATATGACTTCACAAAATAAATTTTAAGACAATTGAGAACCTTTTTGCTTCTATCTTAAATAATTCCTTCTATTTATTGAGTTTTGATTTAAAGTGATCTAAAGTGCCTAGGGTTATCTTATTAAATTAAGTGTATTTCCAGTAATTTTGAAATACTGATTTCAATATTAGATGATCACTGTGCAAAATTACATCACTGTGTATTTCTACCTAGTGGGTGTAAAACTGATTACCATACACTTTTGCTAATAACAAAAGATAAATAGAGTAGGTCTTTGCATAATCGTTGTAAGTATTTCTGTATATTGTATTAATGTCTTAAATATATTTTATCAAGTTCTGTACACTTAAGGAAAATATGTGACTCATTTACCAGGGAACTAAACAACAATTGAAAGATAAATGGAGATGTGCTACATAGATTTGAATCAAATTAATGAATTTAAGATATGGAATTTGATGAGTTTAAAAGCCTGTAATTATTTGCCCCATTTTCAGCTTATATTTTGTTAATTTCAAATAGGAGATGTTTTCTAATTAAATGTTGAAATAAGGTTTCACATTTTTTTTGAATTATAATAAAAATGTTTTGGGCTGATGCCTGGTGATGAAGTGATTGAGTGCGGGACTGTGGCTCATTGGCTTGGTGGATCAAATCCAGCAGCAGCTCTCCAGGAGCAAGGCTGGGTAGCTTCCACGACCACCAGACGGCAGTGATGTCCCCCCAAAAACAAAAAAAAAATGCATTATCTTTCCCCATCCAAGATCAATAACTTCAAGAGTGAATGTATTATGCTGTGTTATTTATACATATTCAGAAAAATATTTTGTACAGAACCTATCTCTTAGATTCTATAAAGATGTTTGCTATAATTTATATAAAGCTACCAAACTAAGAGTAGAGGACAAGGCACATTATCTTATGTGTATTGGTCTTGAGTGTTTTTAAAGAAATTGATTCTAATTTTATAATGCTCTATATTTTATAATTTATTATGTTTTATAATATATAATGATGTTTTCTTGAATAAAAGAAAACACTGAAAGTACTTTTCCCAAAGCAAAAACAAAATGCAACAAGAACTTTATGCAAGTTTTAAAAAGGTAATGGGAAATATATATTATAAAATAATTATGCAATACTTTTTAAAACTTTTGCATCAAAATATACTAACACTACCTTGCTGTATGACATGTCTGAACCAGATCTATTTTGAGGCATGTAGAAATATAAAGCATCACTTTGAAAAGAGCTATTATCAGAGCACATTGAATTCTGCTAAATCTGAAGCAAAAATAGGCATGAAATTTATGGTGATCCTTGAGGAAGCATGGATGAAATCATGTGAAATCATGTGAAATCATGGATGCTTCATGAAAAATTATGGGGACAATTACATGATGAGATCAATAGTTTACAAATGAATAACTCTTTTTAAGAAGAATTCGGTGATTTTGAAGATGAAATCCACAGTGCTTGGCTGTCAACATCATTTTTCAAGGAAATAATTAGCCTTGCTTTAATCTAATTGAAGAAGACTGATGATTAGCAGCTGAAACAATAACCAACACCATAGACATCTCAATTGGTTCATCTTACAATTCTACTGGAAAAATTAAAGTCAAGCAGATAATCTGCTAAACGTGAGCCAAGACTATAGCATATCAGCTTAGCATTCGCTACCAATTTAATTAATTGATTAATTAATCATTTTATTTGGAGCTCATACAACTCTTTTCACAATTCATCCATCCATCCATTGTGTCAAGCACATTTTTACATTTGCTGGCATCATCATTTTCAAAATATTTTCTTGCTACTTGAGCCATTGGTATCAGCTTCTCATTTTTCCCCTCCCTCACTATCTCTCCATGAACCCTTGATAATTTATAAACTATTATTATTTTTCATGTCTTACACTGACCAATGTCTCCCTTCACCCACTCTTCTGCTGTCCATTCCCCTGGGAGGGGGTTATAGATAGATCATTTTAATCAGTTCCCTCTATGTCTCCCCACCTTCCCCTTCCCCTTCCCCTCCTGGTATCACCACTTTCAATATTGGTCCAGTGGGATTTATCTACCCTGGATTCCTTGTGTTTCCAGCTCTTATCTGTACCTGTGTGTGCTTTGATCTAGTCAGATTTGTAAAGGAAAATTGGGGTCATAATAGTGGTAGGGGAGGAAGCCTTAAAGAACTAGAGGAAAGTTGTATGTTTCATTGGTGCTATACAGCACTTTTACTGGTTTGTCTCTACTTCATTCTCCCCTCATTCACAAAGATATGTTTTCTTTTGTGTGTTTGTTTTGGGTCTTTGAAACCTGATACCTGAGCATATGAAGCCTGATACCTGATACCTCATAATCACACAGGCTGGTGGGCTTCTTCCATGTGAACTTTGTTTTTTCTCATCTAGATGGTCATTTGTTTATCATGAAGCTTTTAAGATCCCAGACACTATATCTTTTGATAGCTGGGCACCATCAGTTTTCTTCACCACATTTGTTTATGCAGCTGCTTTGTCTTTTGTGATCTTGTTGGGAAGTCGAGCATCATGGAATATCAGGTTAATAGAACAAAGTGTTCTTTCATTGAAGTGCTTGAGTAGAGGCCCAGTGTCCATCTGTTACCTTAGTACCAAGCCTATAAATACATGTACATAGATCTATTCCCCATTGTCATATATTAATATCTTGAAGCATTGTATTAGAGTATTCTAACAGGAAGTGGCACATGAGTTTATCCGTAGGATTCTGAGAACAAAGTAGAATAAAATGCCTACCAAGTGGTGGAAATTGTTTAATCAAAACATAAGTGAAAAAGTCCAGAGCAAAGGTCAGTGACCATTTTTTTTTATATTGATGGCATTTTTTGTTGTTGAATTTCTGGAGAACCATTGAATGAAGATATCTGCTTACTATGAAAATATTTTGAGCTAGTTAGCTAAAGCTTTATGAAGCAAACATCCTAGAAAGATCCACTAGAGCGTTCTTCCTAATCATGACAATGCTTCTTCTGCTCATTCATCTCATTAACAAAAACAATTTGTGAGTTTCAAAGGGAAATGATTAGACATTGTCTGATAGCACTACTTTGACTCCCTTTGACTTCTTTTTGTTTCCTAATCTTGGTAAACATTTCATGGAAACCTATTTTAATTTTCCAGTAAATAATGCTCTCACATGATTAAAATCCCTATACTCCCATTTATTTTCATATAGACCAAATGAGTGCTATCACTGCTATAAAACTATTTTTATTTTTTATTGCATACTATATCATGCAATTCCATATATCAACCACAACAACTAAAATGTGCAACAGCTACAACAATCAGTTTCCACACTACAAAACTATTTTGACTTTTGAGAAAGGTTTATAATTTTATTTTTGTTCTTTATTTCTATTTTTTGATAGATACTTGAAATCCTCTCATGAGTTAACTCTCATACAGTAAGGTGATAATCTGGGCTCTAACACAAACCAAGTATGCTAACTTCATCAATTCATTTAATCTTTATGAGCATCATTTCTTTCATCTTTAATGTGGGAAGGATACTTTTACTTGTAACAAAATCATGAGCCTTGAGTAAATATGTGGCCTAGACAATTTTACATTAAAACTCATTTAATACAACTTTTCATCAAAGCTCATTTCTTTTTTTGGGGGGGAGGGGGACTTCACTGCCCTATGGTGGGAGTAAACAGCCCAGCCTTTCTTCTGGAGAGCTGCTGCTGCATTTGAACCGCCAACCCAGTGGGTCGCAGTCCCCCAAACAATCCCTACATCACTAAGGCTCAGCCCCATCAAAACTCATATCAATCAAACTTTCCTCTGGACACCTAGGCAGGGACCCTTAAACAGGTTATCTACAATTGTATAAGCAAAATGTGAGTGGTGATAAAATATGTCTATTAAAAAGTAGACATTAGAGTCATATTTTGTAATCTCCTTGTATCTCTCCAACTGTTCAATGGAAATGACTCCTAGAGCCTAGAGTACGACAGAGCCCTGAGATATTAAGGAACCTCTGGTAAAGAAAACTTATGAATTAGATTTTGTGTAACTAATTAATATACTTTTATTTGAAAGCTAATGAGATTTGGGAGCTTGTTTGATACAGCTGTTAAGATTACTAATGTTAAATTTTACCTAATGTAAGCTTTCCAATTAGACTGAAAGCACCATGAAACCAATGACCTCTTTTGTGCTCACCATCAGTGTGTGGGTGAGCAGAGTGCTCACCACTTATGATAGTGATCTCAAAAGAAAGCCAAACTCTGCTAAGAATCAGTGTTGATGGAGGAGGAAATCTCAGTCTTTCTCCCATGGAGCTTCTAGTGGTCTCTAACTGCAGCCCATGCAGTAGGAATGGAATTGTAAACAACAGAGTGCATGCTTGAAAAGGGACCTACATATATGTGTTTAATAAATCACAGACACTGTGCTTTATTTTGTTTTACTGATTAGACATTCTTTTATTTCTTTCTGTACTGATCAGTTTGCTTATGAAAGCTCTTGCTCTTGGAGAGGATTAAAACGTCTTGTTCTGCTAGTCTCTAGCTTCCGCACATTACAAAATCACATTGATTCTTTTATAGACTGTAGATATTTTTCTCAGCATTGGATTATAATCCCCCAACTGATATAGTTACTTTTTCAAATGCGTCATTATTCAAGGCAACATTTTTAAAGAACAATGACTTGCATTCAACAGTATATTCAATTTAAAGCACTCATGCACACACAAATAACACTGTGCCATCTTAGCAGGTATATTGTTACATGTTATTCTTTTCTCCTTCCAGTCCCAAATAATTTTTCAATTAGTTTTACTTTGCAAAGTAGGGGTACTTTGAACTTAAATTTGCTCTCATAGCTTTTTCCCTTCAAGTAATATTTCATATCTGACACACAGACACCTTTGTTCTTGTTGAAGCCTTAAGATGAACACTAAAATTGCTCTCTTTCAAACTGCTATATTGCATCACTCATAAGCTTTGCACTCAGTAGTATACTGGAGCCGTCATATACTGGTTTGTGAGAATCAATTTTTATCATTTCTTCCTAACACTGTGTTCAGTGAACTCATGTTAGAGGCTTGAGAGCAGCCACAGTGGGACTATTTACAGCATGGAAATTAGCAGATGCTACAAATCAGATCAAGCTCCCTTGCTCTCTCTTTCCCTCTGCCTCCCTCTTCCATATTCCCCTTCTTTCTATTTCTCTCCCTTCATGTCTCGCAAGAGAGTCAGTTGTCAAACATTTACCATAAAGCCACTGTTAAAGTGCCATTTACAAATCCTAGACAATAAGTAAATAAATAAGAGCTCATTCCATAATAAAGTTGAGAGAAATACTTAACAGTGCACTACTTGATAAGTGACTACTAATGCAAAAAAAGATAAAAAGACAAAAAGGGACAGCTGTTCAAAGATATTTTCTGTTTATCCAGAAAATTTATTAGCACCTGAAAAACAATGTGTACAAAGTAGTTGTTGAATCAATGATACAATTTTAAAACAACACTTGATCTAGTTTGAAAAATAATTAAATCGTATTATTCACTCTTAGAGGTTAGAAATTATTTTGACTAACTCTATAATCTTGAAAAATAAACATGTTCACTAATCATAGTCTACCTTTTACACTTGTAAAAATGTATTGACAAAGCCTGTCATTGACTCTATAGAAAAATTGTAGGCTAACTACATAATTCAAATTTGGGGTTCTTTAGGCAAAAGTAAAGAATTTTGCCATATGGAAACATAAGAAGGTCTGCAATGGATCCATCATGTTGCTTTGTAAACTAGTCAATTAGCTGAAGCTTAAAGGGTTTATATTGTATGTTCCTGTATAGTTATGGTTTCAAAACCCCAGTTTACCATCTTTCTTCATCATGACTGTAATCATATAGGTTATTAATTTACTTTGATTTTGTAAACCTTCTGGGCTATAGAAATAGTTGCAATTTTTATTGTGGAAATATAAGTTGCATCAAGTCTAATTTGACCATGTTCCATAATCTGTGTTCTTATAACAATTTTAAGAAAAATATAATAGAAATTTAGTATATAATATCAATTTGCCAATGCTGTCTTTAAAATAGGTTCTGGATTACCCATGGTTATATAAAATCTTACACAAGTGTTTGGGCGTGTGTGTATCCATAACCTAGATTAATGTACATAGGCATATATAAAGTATTATTCTATAGCTGATAAACAATTTAATCAGAAATGCTTTTTTTTTGGTCTTTATTTCTTTTTTTTATTAAATCATTTCATTCAGGGATTTTACATCATTTTTCACAATGCATAAATAAACATACTGTGCCAGGCACCTTCACATGCCCACTGGTATTATCATTCTCCAATCATCCGCCTTTTCCCTTGAACCCCTAGTATCCACTTTTCCATCCCTTCCCCTCATCCCCTGCTCTCTCTTCCCCACCAACCTCAATACTTTATACATTGTTATTGTTCTGTCATATCTGACACTGCCCAACCTCTCCCCCAACCCACTACCCTGATGTCCATCATGCAATTAGGAGCTTATGTGTATATCCTTGCAGCTGGTTCCATCTCTCCACACCACCTTCTCTCTACCCTTCCAGCCTCTCCAAACTAACCACTGGCCAGAAGGGGCTCATCCATCCTGGTTTCCCCATATCTCCAGCTCCCCTCTCCACCAGTGTACCTTCTCCAATCCATCTGGATTTGTAAGGTGGAGTTGGGACCATGATGGTTGGGGGGGGGGGGTGGCGGGCAGAGGAAGGCTTCAGGAACTAGAGGAAACTTAGGATATTATTTAGTCAAACATATTTCCATATTAGAACCTACTTCTTCACTCTATGCTATTTCTACTAGGATTCAGTTTCCCAATCAATATGCTTGTTGTAGACTTCGTACATATACTATTGGATTTTCAAAAGGTGCGCAATGGCTTTGGCATGGATCAACCAAGCAATACAGTTATTATATACATGCATACTAGACAGTAAGTTCTGCTATAATTATATTGGTATTATCTTAGATGAAATTTTAATTTGTATTGTTATGAAACAAATATAGAGAGAGTTGGTTGCATCCCATTTTCCAGCAGACACAGAGGTAAAGTGTAATGGCATAGGTAAGATGAAAATATTCAGCAAGTATTTCAGAGTAGGGGTGGGATTCCACAAGCAAGAGAGAACACCCACACAACAGATATTACATCCCTGAGCTAAAATGCCATCTATAAATTACTGCTATACAATTCTGGATTCCTGTCACCCACAAGGACATACCGTGGGCTGGATACTTTGCCTTCAAGCCATGAAGATTTTCTAAGACAGGCTCTTCAGCTTATTTTTGTTGTGGGAGGAAAGTAGGATCAAAGAATGAAAGAAGAGGTGGGTTTTGTGCATTTTAAGTTTAAAATATAAAACAAAAAACTGCTGCATAACTTTACAGGGAAGAGTTTTCTGTGTATTGAATATGATACCCCAAATAAGGGTAAAACACATTGAAAGATTTTGTTGTTGTTGTTTGGTTTGACACTTCAATGTATCAGCTTAGAAAATGTCATTTAGATTTTATTAATGTTAACTATCAGGAAACGATGGAAATTTCATGAGCAAACTGTTTACCCTGATAAGCAAATACTTACACTACAATTGAGCTGACACAAATGGGTCCAGAGGGATGATAGTACAATTTGCTGTCACACATCAATACCTATAGGCTTAAGTATGCTGCAACTGAAAGGACAGATGATCTCACCCTTGAAGATCCTGTGACTCATGGTTATTAAAGTTAATTCTAGCTTGGATAATAAGATTTACTAAGCAGAAACATGGGAAGAGATGCGCATTGCAGGGCATGTCTTTTTCCCCTTCCTAGAATTTTCTGAATTTGAAAGCTCGATTTGGATGTAGTGCAAGTCGTATTTTTAGACATGAGTCAATAGTGCCTTGGAAGAGCTAACAAGCAAGCACATAATTTACTCAAGAATGCAAAGGCACCAGGGAAAATTTGGCTTCCTGAGAAGCATGACTTATTCTAATACTCTTTCTGATAAATATATTAGCAAATCACATGTTATAACAAATTTTGTCTTCGTTCCTTTCCCTCCTCACGCAAATGCATCATCTAATGATAAAATACTAGGAAGACAAATTTTATCCCCTTCTTTTCTTAATATTTCCAGAACATCCAAGGTAGCATACATTTCCAGAGTACATGCATATCTGTTTACTTTTGAGGCAGAATTAAAGCAGATTGTTAGAAAAACAAGAGAGGTCACAGAATTCAGCACTATTAGCTTTCAGCAGAAGTGAAACAGATGATTGAAGGGCATGTTCTGTTTTGCTTATAAAGTAATATGATACACTTTACTCCCATGTGCCTTTATATGCTCTGAATTATGTCTTCCTTTTGTGCCTACCCACCTCACTTTCTAGTTAATAACTATTCTTAAGTGAATCTCTTCTAATTCTATACTATGACATGTGAAAACATGGAAAGCAATTGATTGATCCATTTGTAGAAAGCGAATCAGTTATTTAAAATTACCAAAAATTAAAATAGAATGGCAAAGAAGATTAATTATTCAAATGGATCTGTGTTTAAGTCAAATGACTAGATGATTATATAATTACAAATGGAACATGGCTGATTATTTAAAACCCAATAGAGTAAGTCCAGCATTGATTGGTCGTTACTACTATTTCCTCTTCATTTAAAAGAGATGATACAAAATTGCTCTGTTTGTACCATTCCAGTACTGTTAATGACAAACTCATCAGGCATAGAGAGTTTACTATTTTCTCATTCCCAGAAATAATATTATGATAAAATGGATTAAATAAAGACTGGTATCTTGAGCAACTATTTATAGAATGGTCAAGGATAAAATACCATTTAGAAGACCTCTCAACACACTGTCTTGAAGTAACATAAATAGAAATCAAGGTAGCTCAAAAGTTTCACTATGCATTAGCTAACTGGAAACTTAGAACTAAAAAGGAATTTTTTAAGTAAAGTCAAATCTTGGTGAACACATTACAGATAGTCTCTCAGCCTGATTAAAAAAAACACCTCTGCTTTCTTAATCATTAAACTCACTGTACAAGTATATAGAACATTCAACAATCCAAACAAAAATGACACCCATTAATATAGCAGATATTATTCTGTACGATTTATCAGCAAGAAATAACTAAAGTCTTGCATAGACCATGTAGAAGAGATGCCATTGTTACCCCTATTTGTAGGTGCAGTAAGAAATTCATGCAAGTAGCTACTAAGATAGAGATACATATACAAGCAATCTGATTCCAAAGGCTTCTGTCTTCACTGTTTTACCACACGCTCCCTGATGGAAAAAAGAATTTGTGAATTAGTTATGTATTATCAGTATTGTATGATGGGAGTTAAAATGTCTATATAAAAATTGAATTAGAAATGCTTTTGAAAATGTAGTAATCATGAAAAATAAAATGCAGTGGATTGACTAAGCTAATTGTTAAGTACTTTCTTAACTGGATCATTTTAAACTTGATAATTTGTTATCTACTCTTATACAAGATCAGATTTTGGTTTTAAATGTTTGGAAAAAATAATGGGGGAAATTGACATAAAATTCTGCTTTCCAAATGTCTATTGCACTAACATGCTGTTTAGCTATATTAATATATATTTTTAAATTCTAAACTTATATTTTAAAATTCACAAGTGAAAGACAAAATATCCACAAAATTAATAATACTGTTAATGCTACCAATACATTGTTGGACCATCTACAGAACGTGTTTACTCATCCACTTCTTGGAAAAGGAAATTGAAATTTCCTTTCAAACTTCCCTAGATTTTCCTTGAAACAGTCATAAACTACTTTCAGATTCTTTAATTAATTATTAGTAAATAAAGCCAACCCCAATAAGACCAGTTGGATTAGATGGAATGATAAAACTATCAAGGATAATTAAAGAACACGCAAAATGTGTATCATATGCACAATGTAATATGGAAAAAAATCAGCACTCTATAACAGGGAACCAGTAGAAGAGATCACTGCCAAACAATAGGAAGGGTGGAGCATCAATGGAACTATATAAAAAGAAGGGTGGGAAAATGAACATAAGTAATATATTATTGATTAAATATATACATTGCAAAATGCCATGGCCTTTTCACTATGTTGTGTGTGTTATATTTGGTACTATTAGAAGCTATGCAGTCAAATGCAACTCAGAGAAACCCCTAGTACTGTAGAAAGAAACATTCTCTGATCCTGCTCCATCTTCACAAATGTTATATTACAGTCTTTTTTCCATTGTGGCAAACCATCTGATAGAAGGTTCTGCCCTTTTTCATTGATCCTCTAATGTACTGAGCATGATGTTCTTTTTCAGGGACTGGTTCCTCCTGATAATATGTCCTAAGCACTTGAGAAGATGTTTTGCCATCCTTGTTTCTAAGAAGCATCCAAGCTGTCCAGGTATATGTATATTTCAGAAGAGAATAATGAAATATTAACAAAAGTACATAAATTCATTGTGGATTCTATCTTTAATTATGAGGTCACCCCAGCTTTGGTTTCAAAATATTGTTGTTTTACAGTGAATCCTGCATACTATGCCATACAAAATTTTAGACTTTTTCTCCCCTCCATCTATATGGCAAGCTTATTATTATCTGTAGAGATCATGCTGAACAATATGACAATTAAAAACGTTCTTGTTATAGATTATTGATAATCCCATTTTAACTTTAGCTAAAGGCAAAACCACAATATTAATGAGAAGAAAACCATAATATGAGGTGATCTGTCACTAATATGAATATGATGGAACATTATAGTGTAAGATTTTTATATATCACTAATAGGATTTATTATAATAGGATTTTCATGCAAGATCAAGCATTGTCTGTAAAGCCTCTGGATAAGAAACTGTGCAATTTTTCATGCACATAAATAGCACTGTATATACATTAAATATAATCCTTTCATGTGAAGTTTATAGCCTGAAAGAAATGTTTGCTGCAGCAAATTACCATGATCATATTAATCTACTGTATTATGATGGAATTTCTATACTTTTCAATTACCTTCATTGATTAAACTTTTACTCAGACTTAAAATCTCCTGGACCTAGTTTTGGAGAAGCAAGTGTTTATTATTTCTTCATATTTAGCTACTATAATTTTGACTACCTTTTTCTATATTAGTGAAAATTATTATTTCAAATATTTCAAACATAACAAGAGTGAATTTCAAGTACAAAAATAGTGTAGATATTAAAAGTTGATTGAATTTTAAACAGCTGACATTTTTAATGGCAAGACATTTTTTCCTCTTACATCACTGCCCTGGTGGTAGTAGGAAGCCCAGCCTTGCTTCTGGAGAGCTGCTGCTGAATTTGAACTGTGAACCCTGTGGACCGCAGTCTCACAAACAGCTACTGCACCACCAGGGCTCAGCTGGCAAGACATTTTATATAAACAAAGTTGTAATGAATTGCTTGAGACAACCTATGAGCAATGTGTTAAATGGACATTGCAAATATTTCTGTCAAAGATTGGAGTTTTATTTTGTTTCTACCTCACATTTATCAGTTTAAAGCAACAGTTTATTCAAATCTGGGTTTATAAGCCCTTCGAGACTCTGACTGTTTGCAGTCAACATGAGCTAATTATCACACTCTACTGGACATCCGTAAGAGCACCAATAAAGTACTTGTTGGTCTCTTGTGGTTCCTTGTGATTCCTGCATCACATGCATTTTGCTTGACTTAGCCAGCTAAAATTGCATATAGTTGTTTTAAAAAAATAGCTTAGGTTTTTTAGAGTCTAGAGATTAGTACAAAGGTTGAAATCAACAAAGAATCAATCTTCTATATAATTTGGATTGCTCTGAAAGTTTAATTTCTCTATAATGCTTGCACACAATTCGTGCTGAAGGAGTGACCATGATCCTCACCCATTTTTATATCCCAATGAAGGAAGTTTGACTGTGAAGTGGGCAAAATGGCAAGAAAAGGGAAAGGTGTGGGCACCGAATTCAAAACGGCAGTATTAGAGACAATCCTGACTTATTTAAAACACAATGGATTCTTTCTCAATCATTGATCTGCCTTCCACCACCCATGTATTTCATGATTTCCTGAAAACAGCGACTGGTTAGCTTTAAGAAAGAAGACATTCAGAAAGTGTGACAGTACATCTTACTGTTTTCCATTCATCATTGAACATTTGAGATCTCTGAATCAGATACCTCTATATTCAGTCGTCCCTTGGAATCTCCAAGTGGTGCAAACCATTACCCACCCAAAGTGTGACTCTCCACGTCCATCCGGATGGGACTCAGATAAAAGACCTGGCAATCTGTCTCTGCAGGCTCCATCCACCATGAACTATCCTATGGGGAAGAGCTCACTCAGACACATGAGTGCTCACGATGCATGGGCGTGGAGTGACCAACAACTTCCCTTGGGTTTCTATTTTTAATTTTTTTCTACCCTATCTCTGACTTAAAACCCAGGAACACTTGTGAGGATGGTGCACACTTGGGCCACGTTTCCATAGGTTGCATAGGATCTTGGTGGGCGGGAGCTAGCTCACCTAACTGCAAAACCCAAAAGCTATATCCTTGGAAGGCAAAACAGCCCACGCTAATTGTTAAAGCAAATAAAATGCTATAGGGGAATAGTTGTAGCCATACACAAACCCACTGCCATTCTCACTCATAGTGATCCAATATAGGATTTCTAAAATTATAAATCATTATGGGAGCAGACAGCCTCATCTTTGCCCCATGAAAGTTCTGTGACAAAATAAAATTGTAAATACATATGGGATCAATAACATAGTCACATCAAATCAACACACAGATTAAGAATCCTGCTAAAACACAAAATATATTTCAAGTTGGATTTCAACATCAGCAAATGAGGATTTATGAACAATATTAAAATATTAACATTTATTGAGCAATTACTATAGGGAGGACAAGCACCATATTAAGAATTACATGTGCATTATCACACCTCCTTCTTATCATAGCATTAATACATCATATCCATTTATGAAATATGACAGTGGAAAGCTTTAAGTCGCAAGTGGATAAAGACTAGGATTGAAAAAAAAATTAAAAAATAAATTAAAAAATAAAAAAAAAGACTAGGATTGAATTTGAAGCCAAGCAATTTGTTTACAAATCTTGAATTTCAAGACATTCTCATAGTATATTTGATTCAGCTATATATATTCAAAATTTCTCTTTTACTTTCATTTTCCCCTTTCTTCTCTTGCCTCCCATCTTTCTTCTTTTAATTCCTTCCTTCATTCCTTTTTGTATTACCAAGGTTGAATGACAACCCTCCAGAGGCCCTCCAATGCTATTTTGCAAAAGTCTCAAAATGTGTGATTTCTCCAGAATTTCTCCTTGGATAAGGGAGTACCTTTCCAAAGTCCTTACAAATCGTTCTTTAATCATAACTCATGATCGCTGCTTTTCTATGGTATCTACAATTTCCTTCTAAGCATATTAGGCCTGTTTGCTCCTATCTGTGGTGTGCAAACATTAATTTTAAAAGTTCCTTTAAGATTTAGTAGTTTGATAAACCATTGAGAATAAAACAATGAGACCAAGGTTCATGGGGAAATGGGAGAGGGGGAGACAGGGGAAAGGAAGGGGTGTCAATCAACCCATGGACAAGGGAATGACAAGTGATGGGGAGGAGGGTATTGAATGCCTGGGCAATGTAGACAAGAGGAATTCAAATGAAAGCAAAACATGATAGCGGGACAAGAGGAAAATAAAAGGAAATAGAGAAAAGAACTAGGAGGCAAAGAACATTTATTGAGGTCTAACTACATACCTGTACATTTGTAAATATATTTGTATGCAATGATAAGAAAATTATATTATATTTATATGTTAAGTATTAAGGATATTAGATCTTAGATATTAGATATTCAAGTTCTCTGTCAATGCACGAACACTTAATTTTAATAACCAGCATTCTGTGATGTTCATCTTCCCAATCTGATGGCTGAAGACAAAATGGGCACATAAACAAATGTTTTGAGTAAAACTGATGGTTCCCAGTTATCAAAATATTCAGCATCTGGGGCCTTAAAGGCTTAAAGATAAACAAGTGGCCATGTAGCTGAGAAGCAACAAAACCACAAGAGAAAAGCCCACTAGTCTGTATATTCATGAGGTGTTGGTAGGCTCAGGTACCAGTCATCAAAGATCCAGAACAAAAAGTCACATAGATGTGAATGAAGGGGAGAGTGGAGTGGACCCATCTGTAGACAATTGGTCATCCCTTCACAGAAGTATCACAAGGAAGAGACAAGTCAGTCACGGTGCATTTTAGCATCAATGAAACATACAACTTTCCTCGAGTTCTTGATTACTTCCTACCACCACTATCATGACCCAAATTCTACCTTACAAATCCTGCTACACCAGAGCATGTACACTTATACAGATATGAATGCATAACACAGGGAATCCAAGACAGATGCCCCCTGTAGAACCGATTATCAGAGTAGTGATACCAGAGGCTGAGGGGATGGCGGTGGCGGGGGGGAATGGGAACAGATCACAATGATCTACATATAACCTCCTTACAGGTGAGCTAACAACAGAAAAGTGGGTGAAGGCAGATATCGGCCTGTGTAAGACATGAAAATGTAATAATAACTAATAAATGGTCAGGGTTTCATGAAAGAGTGAGGGTGGAGAAGGACAAAATATTGAGGAAATGATAGCAAGGACCCAAGTAGAAAGAAAAGTTTTCGAAAATGATAATGGCAGCAAATGTACATATGTGTTTGACACAATGGAGGGATGGACGGTGTGTCAGTCCAGGTAGACTAGAGAAACAAATTCCATAGACATGCATATGGATATAGAGAAAAGGTTTATATATGAGGAACAGGACATTGAGAAAACATTCCAGCCCAGTCCAGTTCAAAGTCATAAGTCCAATATTAACCCATATGCCCAAAATCAGTCTATATAGTCTTCTTCCAACTCACAAAGTCACAGGTCATTGGGTGCAGTGTCCTGGCACTCCCTATGCCTCCTCACTTCCAGGGCTCAGGGTCCATCAACAACAGAAGTAACATCGCTGGCAGAGGTCTCCACGTGGTCGCCCCAGCTTCAGAGGTCTGGCTCCATCAGGGCAAAGCTGTGTGGTCTGTCCGCTGGCTCCTCCAGCTTCTCGGATGCTGTCATATTGTCTTTCCATGATTAATTGTCTCTGAGACTAAATCCCAACAACTGGGAAAGATAGCTTCTCATCCTCACGAGGGAAATATCACGAGATTTCCCGAAGTCTCAGGAGAAAGCCGTGCCCACATAGAGGCCTCATTGGCTAGTCAATGGCTATCTCCAGATTAACAGTCTAGACTCCCTACATTTCAATCATAAAATTAGCATAAGCACATGACTGCCACAGATGAGTTGTTATAAGAGCTGTCTGAGCCCAAAAAAAATGATAAAACATACTCAGTATTTATTTTTAAAATTTTATTTGCATTTAAAATTAAAATAGTGTATTTACTATTCATTGTGAAGGAAAGATTCCCCTAATTTTTTTTCTGAAGATTTACTTTATAGGAACATTTTGTTTCTCCAAAACTTTTGGCTTTATAAATTGGCTCCTAGTGAGAACACTACGAACATACCTCATTTATATTACCTTTCTCAGACTCAAAACATCAAATATATTAATGAGAAGGAAGATGAGATTTGACAGAAACAAAAAGTTATAGCATTCTCTGTAACAATTCTGCAGATGGTAAGATAAAACACGTACAAATTATTCTTTAATATGTACCCCTATATGCTGCTTCCCTGAAAAATAAAGTAATTCTTTTGGCAAGCTGAAAAGAAGCAGAAATCAAGAATATTCTTTTCTAGCTCTACAAATTATACATTTTGTTCAGTAAACTAAACCAGGTGGGCTGTCTTCTGTCATTCCTCATGACCATTTTTAGTTTGCTTTTTGCAAATAATGTCTTTCTTCACGATTCTAACTGTTGTTAGATGCACATCAGCCAGTTCTGTCTCATAAAGACTCTATATGCAAGAGGATGACACATGACCTGGTCCCATGTTTTCCAGACAATGCTGAAGCCACTGGTCAATGTATCTCCTCAAGGCTATTCCTCTGTATTGCTCCTCTTTTCCTTTACTGAGCTTAACTGAGTCCTTTACTGAGTCCTTTTTCCTTTACTGAGTCTCCTGGTAACTGAAATATCTTAATTAGTGTTCTTTTTTCCCCTCCTTTGGGATGTAATATGCATTGCAGTGGATTCATGGAAATATACAGACAAATCCATAATTAAAAGCTAAAGAAATCATTCAGCTCAAACCTCTGGGTTAGAAGCCCTAGCTGCTTGGGTTGAGTGCCTAGAGAAATCACCATCTGGTAAGCTTCAGCTTCAATGCCCTCAGCTCCATTTCCTCAGGTCAGCAAGTGTAACTTCCCCAATTAGGTGCTCAGAGGCAGCCCGATCTATAAGTCATCCTCCTGCACTTGATCCTTGGGTTGAGAAGTCCATCACTATGTTCTGTGTTCTGGCTCTTGGTTCTGTAGCTTTCCCTAGGATAGTACCACTGTCATCTAGATCTTGAGGCTCACTGCAAAGGGCTCTTGGGTCCAGAGGACATACCCATTCCTTGCTCTTCTTGGTAATGAGATCTCTCTCCCTGCTTCTCAGAAGACTCACTTAAGGCACAGCAGAATGACAGTGTGAGACTTTGACTAGAAGAGCCACATTATATAATTCACTGCTTCTGAAATAATATATCCAAAGTAGAAAATACAGGTCTCATAATTCATGCTTCTAAGGAGAATCTGACTGAACTTCTTCCAAGAAAAGTTTATTTTTTGATAATCCATAGTACTTTCGATATTCTTCATTTTTCCTTATTTGATAATGTCCAACTTTCACTTGCATATGAAGTGGCTTGAGTCTGTCTGCCACAGTCCTCAAAGAGATATCTGTGG